>JAADYB010000528.1:0-18408 GCA_023338075.1 Phytopythium litorale
CTGGACTTTGAGGTGAGCAACGCCGACCTGCAGTTCGAGGAGGACGACGACGCCGACTGGGGCGAGATGTAGACCGCGTCAAGCCGCCGCGGCAGGCAACACGATCGTGCGTTTGGTATTGCTTCTCGGCGAGTCGCTGCGTCTGCACTCGCACTTGCCTGTGTCGGATCGTGTTGAAGCAGGCATTGCAGCACGACAAGTCTAGCTCACAACGCACCCGGCAGCACAAGTGACAGGTGGCAAGTCCAGCCGGACGCGACCTCTCTCTCGAGCCTCATGGAGTCGTTCTCGCGATGGCAGCACTCGTCGGTTTGTCCATAGTCAAGAAGAGCGAGGACCTCCACGGCCACGACGACCACCACCACGACACTAGCACGTTGAAGCCCATTGTGGTCTCCATTGGATCGCACTTGCCTCCCGATAATGATATTATGCCATAATACTAAAATGGTATAATCTAAAAAACGGAGGCGGCGACACGCGGACGACAGTCCAAAGCGCCGCCTTTATTGCCCTCCCGCCGCCGCCCCCCCGGCCGCCCCCCGCGATGGACCCGCGCGCCGTCAAGACCGCGGGCAGCAGCTCGAACGTGCTCCTGGACGGCGACGTGCCCTCCGCCCCTGCGTCTTCGTCTACCGCCGGGCCCGTCGCGCCCTCCTCGTCCGCAGAAACGGCCCCCAGTAGTGCGGACGCGGCACCCGCCGCCCCCGCGGTGGTGACGCCCGCGACGCTGCTGGAGGCGCTCAAGACGCAGCGCGAGTGGGCCAAGGCCGTCGCCTTCGACGCGTCCGGCAAGGTGCTGGCCGCCACGGTCCAGCCGCTCGACGGCGAGATGGGGTGCGTCCGCGTCCGCCCTCGCCCCCCGCCGCCCTACCGGTTCTTGACGGGCTCACGGTCCTGTTGCTCGCTAATCGGACGGGTAGAGCGCTCACCAAGCTGTTCGACAAGCGCGAGGACACGATCGCGGCCGGCATCATCTTGCTCAACGAGCAGTACGACGTGCACCGGTGGGTCTCTGCGTCTACTGCCGCCCTACGGCCGCCCTATCGCCGCCCTATTGCCGCCCTATTGCCGCCCTACTGACGCCCTACGGCCCGGGACAGGTTCCATCCGCCGCTCATCTACGGTCGGCGCGGAGACCCGGTGCAGGAGGACGGCGAGGGCATCGCCGTGTGCACAGTCTCGCACAAGGCGACGGGCAAGCCGCTCTACTGCCTCATCACGTACGTCTACCCGACGTTGTCGGCGCGCGCCGTGCCGCAGCTCAAGGAGTTCTGCGAGACCCACCGTAGGCTACGCGCTCTCGTCAGGGTCGGGCCCCACCTTGGAGATTGGATGCCGACTAACGCGTGCGCCGTGGCCGCCCTTGCGTGTTGCTGGATGGACAGTGGCCAACCTAGCGTGAGCGCTCTCGGACCAGGCGTCCTGGACCTTTGGGCAGGTGGGGAGGGCCATCATGTCGCGTCCAACGCCACCGGCCCGAGGCTGTGGACAACAGCACACGAGTCGAGTAAGAGTATCCGCGAGGACGTAAATCCATCCGCCTTGTTAGACCCGGCATGCGTGCGCGACCAGCCAGGTGGGGGGCGTGTCGTCCACAACCAGCGGCGGTCGTCATGCGCCTCTAAACACCTCCGCGCGTGTCCCTGCCGCCTTGAGCTGGGCGGAACACGCCGAGACGCCCCCGTCTGTTGTTGTCCATGGTCCGTCTCCGCCACTCGTCCGCTTCTCGTCCGCTTCTCGTCTGCAAGATACGCTTTGCCGCCGCCGCCGCCAATCTGATACGTGCGTCATGAAACTCGGCCGCCGTGCGCATGCCGAGTCGAGTCGCTTGCTCACCGTCAGGCCCGCCCGCCCGCGCCACGCAATCGCGTCACGCGCCGCCGTTTGTCTTTGCGGTCACCGGTCTTCACAACCAGCCAGCGCTCTGGACCGCTGCCGTTCTCCACCAGCCTGCCAGCCTGCCAGCCAGCCAACCAGCCAGCCAGCGCGTTGCGCTGAACTGCACCGGGCCGGGCCGGGCCGGAGCCGTCCCGGGCGTCCGCCACTCGCCACGCACTGACACTGCAGAGTCGCACTCGCCCACGCACCGATCGTGCGGTCGAGAGGGACGCGCAACGGTGCGCAAGGCAGTCGGATGGGCTTCATCGTCCGTGCATGCGGCTCTGATGCGCGAATGCCCAACTCTTCGCCGCAGTGTCAAACCGCAAAACGTTGACGATGAGCACGCTGTGCCGTGATGCAAACCGTCAGGCAGGCCGCTCACGACGTCTGCCGTCCATATGGACGCCCGTAATACAAACTCGCGCTGGCAGGCGGCGGACCGGCATAGAGAGGCTCCCGGGCAGGCAGGCCGGTGGGCAGACCGTTGGGCAAATCGCATGTGCTGGCCGCCCTATCCGCCCGCCCTACCAAGTGTGTGCCACCTGGCCTACATGTTCCGCATTACACATCTGCACCAACGGGGGGGGTTCTTTTGCCGCCTGGGCCGCGATTTGCTCTTCGTCGGGTGAGTTTCGGTTCAAGATCCGCGCTTTTTGCCAAACGATGGTTGTTTTCCGCCGCCATAACGCGGTCCTCTTTCTTGCGATCTCCTCGAAGGACTGCACCTAACGGCATTTAAATCACGTGTCCGCGCACGCCACGCTGGTCTTTGCGTCCTTCCCACAGTCGCCCCCCGTTTTCTGCCCCACCAGTTGATTCCTCACGTCAGTGACGCTCGCCCTACGCAAACTTCAAGTAGGGCGGGCGCTATGTAGCGACTTGCCCCCTGGCCGCAAACCACTCGCGCCCACTATGCCCGCCCCATCCCACAACACAACCGCGCGGCGCCTGCGCTCCGGCCCGGCCCTCTGGCCCCGCAGTCTCCGATCCGATCCGGCCCCGCCCACCGTCCAGAAGAGACCGACCGCGTGACCGCGTGACTGACCATGCGCGGCCCCCGCCCGGCACCGCTGGACGCGCCGCACCGCGCGGAGCTGGCGCAGCTCGAGCAGCGGCTCGTGCGCGCCGCGCTGACCGACTTTGGCGTCTTCCTCTACGGCAGCGAGGGGGCTCCGCGGCGCGCCGACAGCCAGAGCAAGAGTCTGAGCCAGACGCGGCCGCCGTCGTCGCCCCGCGCGAGCCACAGCAGCGGAAGTGCGTCGGGGGGAGCGGCGGTTGCTGCCGCCCCCCGGCCGCACCGCGCGCTCATCCTGGACAGCCGCTACTGGAAGCGCGTCAAGAGCGCTGGCAACCTCACGGCCTACAAGGCGCGCGACCACATCCAGGACAAGTCGGCGTTCGCCACGGCCGCGCTGGCGCAGCAGACGCAGGCGGCCGCCGCGCTCCCGCGGCCCACGCCCGTGGCCGTCGTCGGGTCCGTCGCCGGCTCGCTGGCCGACGTGCTCTACGGCCTGCTGGCGCCCGCCACGCCCGACCTGCTGCTGCGCGCGGCCCACACGGGCCAGGAGCCGGGCCCCACGCGCGTGCTGGCTGAGATGGAGCGGCCGTCCGAGGACGAGCCCTTCCGCTGCTCGTCCGTGCACTGGGTCGTGCGCGGGGCCGGCGGCAAGCGGTCGCACCCGGCCGAGTTCATCGTGCTCGAGGCCACGGGCATGGTGGACGACCAGGTCGGCTACCACGTGCGCTGCTCCGTGCCGTGGAGCGAGCAGGGATCGCTGCCGCGCGGGTGGACGGCCAGCGTCGCGCTCTTCCGCGAGTCCGGCGGCGGCCGCCTCGTCGACGTGTGTGCGCGCGCCATCCTCTCTCAGGCCGGCGGCAGCGCCGACGTGCGCGCAGCCGCTGCGCTGGCGCTCGCCGAGGTGGGCGAGGCCGCGCACTGCGGACAGGCCAAGAAGCTCACGTGGCTCGTGCTGGACCGCATCCGAGTGCGGGACGGCGGCGAGCTGGCCGTCCCAGCCGGAGAGCACCCGACGACGCGGCTCGGGGGCCACGTGCCGCCCGCCGCGCGCGCCGACATGAGTCGCTGCGGCGCCTGCGATAAGCGGTTCGGCCCGCTCAGCAGCATCGCCACGTGCAGCATGTGCGCGCTGCAGATGTGCTCTCGCTGCCGGCTCTCGCGTACGCTACGCGCCGTCGTGCGCGCGGACGTGGCCGACGTGGAGGGCGAGGCCGTCGAGCCGCGGCCCGTCACGCTGTGCAAGCAGTGTGCGGGCACTGGCGAGTCGCTGGACGCGCGCACGGCGGCCGAGACCGAGGCGCTGCAGTTCGCGCCGGCGCAAGCAGCAGAGGGGGAAGACGACGAGGACATTGAGCAGTTTGGGTGGGAGCGCGAGAGCAGCGTCGGGCACCGAGAGAGCAGCGTCGGGCACCGAGAGAGCACTGTCGGCCGCCGAGAGAGCACGGGACGCGCGTCGATGGCCGCAGCCCCTCTGATGGACGATGGACTGGGCACGTGGACGCCCTCGGTCGTGGAGACGGACGACCGACCGCGCGTGGTGCTCTTCGCGACTGGATCCGGGCCCGGAGCGCGCACCAGCAGCGGCTCGACCAGTGCAGTGCGCAGCAGCGCGAGCACGGTGGCGGCCGCGACGTCCTTCTCGTCCTCCATGGCCGGCCCTGTGTCGACGACGTCGTCGTGGGCGCCGTCCCCGTCGGCGTCGGACGCATCCTCCGTCTGGAGCGACGCGGACAGCGTGGACGAGGAGATCGACACGGCCGCGTACTACCACCCGCCGCACCTCGAGGATGAGCTGTCGGTCGGTCCGCAGTCGCAGATGCAGCCGCCATACCCGAGCGGGAGCCAGCAGGACCTGTGGCGCACCATGGCGGCCCTGCGCGTGGCGGCCGAGTCGACGTACCAGCTCACGCGGCAGCTCGGGACGCAGGCATCCCAGCCGCCGGCCCAGCCGCCCTACCGGCGGTGAATGGGCAGCCATCGTAGTATCTATAAAGTAAACGCATGTCTGTCAAGTGTCGAAATGGGATCCCCCTATTGCATTGTAAACGTGGCGTCAAGAGGGGCCCCCAGTTGACAGTCAACGTGTCTGCCGGGCTGTTGGCCAGCGGGGAGGAGGCTCCGCGAGTGGCCAGAGCGTTCGACGGATCTGGGGGACGCGACTGGCCGAGCGGCGATCGGGATGGACGTGTTGGATTGAGGGGAGAGCAGTCAGGGGGCGTTCAAGTCGTGTCCATTGACGGGCAGACAGAACGGCCGCATCCGCACCGTGCCATACAAAAAGATCCCTACCCGGTTGACGTCGACACGGTCTCCTCAACCGTCCGCAAGTCCTTTCGTATACATTCTTCGCTCCCCCGACGCGACTTCAACTCTCCGTAAGGCTCAACTCGTCCAATGTCTCCGATAACGCCGAATTCGAACGGAACCGCGCCGTGTCAAGGCAACCTGCGCGATTGATCCATCCGCCCGCCCCACGGCTAGGACGAATCACCTGCGGATCACCGAAATCGCCGCGACCCTGGAGGCCGCCCCCAGTCCCCCCCCCCCGCCCCCGCCCTACTTGCGGTCGGAGGCTCGCCTTCGCCTCGGTCTCTCGCCCCCTCATCCCTCTCCTGTCGCCCGCCCTTGACGTCCTCCAGACGGCTCGACCACCCCATTCGCCGGACAATCGACGTCTCTCACTTCTCAATTCTCCACCGAGCCCCCAAGCCTTCTCCGCCAGTGCGCCGACCTCCAAGCCCAAGCCGACCGCCCGCACCATGCACGCCTCTGCGCTCTCGACCTCGGCGGGCCTCGTCCTGCTCGCCACCGCCCTCTGGATCGCGCCATTCCTGGCCCCACCGCCGTCTCCGCTGCCTCCTCCAGCATCCAACGCCTCGGTCTGCCTCGCACCGCCAGATGATGTCATACTAGACCCGCTGGAGCTGGCGATCGGTCCGCTCCCGCCGTCGATAACCCTCAGTGTGGATCACTCGCCCGCACGCGCGACGGAGACGCACCGCATGCGGCAGCTCATCGCCAACGAGCAGCGAGTGTGGCGGGTCGGGTCCTCTGGGGACGGCCACGATTTGCCCTTCTATGACGGACCCGTGACACGTCCGGGGTCTCTGGCCGAACAAATCCGCGACGCCGAGCTCACGCAGGTGCATTCGACCATGCCGGACACGGCACGGCTGCTAGGCGCTCTTGCGGCCCACTCTTCGCCCTCAATGACCTCGGTCGATGCCTTCGCGGGCTTCTACGAGTCGTTCGCGCTCCTCATGGCCCCGCCACGCGCGTCGCTCAACCTGTCGGACGAGTTCGTCGGCGCGCAGCGACTCTCCGCTCGCGGATTCTCCCTCAAGCGCGTGGACAACGGTCTGCTGGGCCACCGAGGGCCAGCGACGCTCTCGGGCGACCAAGTGGCTCAAGTCTGCGGGACCAACGCGACGCTCGACGCCCTGCTGAAAGCCGGCGCGATGTTCGAAGTCGACCTGTCCGAGCTGCGGAGCTTCCGCGCCACTGACGGCCGGCGTCAGTTCACGCCGGCGGTTGTCGCGCACTTCTGCTGGGACCGAGACCGCGACGCTCTCGTCCCGCTCTCCATCGAACTCCTCGACTCGGGACTCACGTACTCGCGCTTCGACTCGCCGCTCGACTGGGCGATGGCCAAGGTGGCGCTCAATGCGGCCGAGACGACGCAGCAGCAGCTCTCGCACTTCGTCGAGACCCACGCGCTCTCCATCCCGCTGCGTGTCGAGCTCTACCGGTGGCTCGCGGCCGCCCACCCAGTCCGCGTGCTGCTCACGCGCCACTTCGCGCTCGATCTTGCGCTCGAGGACCAAGCGGGTGTGGTGCTCTTCAACGCGTCCACGCCTCTCGACCGCACCTTCGGGCTGTCTGCCGTCGACTGCGTGCGCTTCATCAACGCGCAGCTCCAAGCCGGACACGCGGTCAGCCGCGCGCTGCACTGGGGAAGAGACGGTGACGCTCCCGACCTCGGGCCGGTCCAGCAGGACCTTCGAGACCGCGGACTGTTCGGGTTGCCCCACCGCTACGCCGAGTACGCGCAGCTGCACTTTGAGGCCATCGCAGCCTTCACTCGCGCGTTCGTCGACGCCTTCTACGCGGACGACGCCGCTGTGGGGCGTGATGGCGAGCTGCAGGCCTGGGTCTGCGCGTCCGCGAGTGTGTCCCACCTGCGGGCGGCGTTCCCGTCCCGGGTCGCCAGCAAGCAGCGGCTGGCCGAGCTGTTGGCGCGGCTCGTGTTCCTCGCGGCCGTGAAGCACCACGCCATGAACGGCGAGACCACGTGGGAGACACTCGCCATGCCGTACAGCGCGCCGGCGCTCTGGCAGCCGCTGCCAACCGACAAGCAACCTGGAGGGGCTGAAGAGGAGCTGCTGCACTACCTGCAGCCGGCCGACCGGTTCCCCGACCTCGTCTTCCTCTCGGCCGTCTTCAACCGTCCGCGCGAGGAGCAGCACTCGCTCTTCGGCGCGTTCGGCTCGCTGGGCGCCGACGCGCGCCTGGCGACGGCTGTGGACGCGTACGAGCGCGCGTTGCGTGGCATCGACGCGCAGATCGCGGCCCAGGAGGACGGACAGATCTGGCCCTACCACCTGCTGCGGCCAGCGCGGCTTCCGCACAACAACTGGATCTGAGAGATCCACAGAGGTGGGCGTTGTAGTGTCTAGGCGTGTGTGTTTTGGTCGTCGTTGCTGTTCGTTTCCACCGAAATGCACTACCCGAATGCGTTGATGTTGACGTTGAGAGAGGCGAGTAGGGCGTTTACGGCCCCGGTAGGGCGTTTACAGCCCAGGAGTGGGGCATTTCGAACGTTTCGCAAGACTTTTAGACAATAATTAGGGCCCGCGCGCGGGACGCGCACTCTCGTCCGCGGCGCTCGTCACTCCAGACACGACACCTCAACACCTTCGACACCTTCGACACCTTCGACACGGCACTCTACGCGTAGGGTGGGCCGCCCTACTTGCGGTTGAAGCGGCTCACGATCCCGTCCACGCTGCCGGCGTTGCTGCTGCTGCTGGCGGTGGACCCGTTGCGCGAGCGGAAGTCGAGCTTCACGGGCTTCTTGACCACTGGCGCGCCTCCAGACGGGCTCGAGCCCTCGGCAGCCCCTCCGTTCCCGTCCGAGAAGTTCTTCATGAGCGCCGCGATGCGGCTGGACGTGACCGACCCGCTCGCCTGCCGGGACCGCACGCCGCGAGCGGGGGACACGGCCGCGCCGCCGCCGTTGGCGCTGGCCGTAGAGTTGGACGCGCTGCGGGTCGTGGCCAGCGCGCTGGCGTACCGGTCAGCCACTCTCGAGGTCGGACCGCTGACGGGTGAGGACCCGCGCCGCGCCCATGACGGGGGAGACGGGCCCTCCGACTCGTCCTGGGCGGTCTCCTCCGGGATGGAGGACGCGCGCAAGCTGCGGCTGACCGCAGGGGCGTCCTCCGCGCCGCCGTACGTCCTCTCGACACGCTCGACCTCGTGCAGCAGCTCGGCCAGCACCTGCTCCAGCGCCTGACGCTCGTCCGCGGCTTCGGCCACGCGGGTCGACAGCGACTGGATGCGCTTGGCCTGCTGCTCGTTGCGATCGACGAGCGTCTCGATCTCGCGCTCGAACGCCGCCACCTTGTCCGCGAGCGCCTCGAGATCCAGGCTGTCGGCGCTGACACTGACGGCGGCAGCGGCGGGCTTGGCGCTCAGCTGCGAGCGCAGCGCGTCCAGCTCTCGGCGCGCGACCTGCAGCTGCGCGTCGCGCGTCTCGAGCTCGTCTTCGAGCTCGCGCAGCTTGGAAGGCGGCGCGTCGGTGGTGGAATGCACGGCGTCGCGGCTGCGCTGCTCGTACAGCTGCCCCTCAAGCGCCGTGAGCTTGGCCTGCAGCGCGCGCTTCTCCTTGGACATGTCCTCGAGCTTCTCGCTGGCGCTCTCCAGCTGGTTGCTGCGGTAGCGCAGCTGCATGACCTCCTGCCGCGCCAGCTTGAGCTGCTTCTGCAGGTCGGCCACGGCCGGCGCGTCCTCAGACAGCGACGGCGTCACGAACGACGACGCCAGCGAGCTCTGCGACCGCAGCGACGACGGCGACGCCGGCACCGCGAGCGAGTTGCTGCGCAGCGCGCTCACCTCGCTCTCGAGCTGCGCCACCGAGTCGTTGGCCGCCGCCAGCGCCGAGCGCGCGTCCGCCAGCTCGCGCCGCGCGCTCCGCAGCGCCTCGTCCGCGTCCTGCGCGCGTCTGGTGGCCGCGTCGACCTCGCTGCGCAGCTGGCGCGATTCGTCCTCGCTGCTCTGGAGCTCGCGCTGCAGCGCCTCGAGCTCCTGCGCCAGGCCCGCGTCCTGCCGGGCGCCGCTCTGCTTCTCCAGCTCGATGCGCAGCCGCGCGTTCTCCTCCGTGGCGTCCACGAGCAGCGTGTTGAGCTGCTTGACCTTCTCCTCCAGCGCCACCTTGGCCTTGCCCACGTCCATGTAGATCTTGTTGAGGAACCCGCCGTCGCCCGTCGCCGCCTCGCTCGTCGCCGCCTGCTTGGAAGCGGCGGCGGCGGCAGCAGCAGCAGCCGCAGAGGCTTTACTCTCCTCCAGCTGCTGCTCGGCGTCCGCGAGCCGCCGCGCGAGGCTCTCCATCTCGGTGCGCGCGGCCGCCAGCTCGTCCGTGAGCGCGGCCTTGTCGTTCTCGAGCCCGATGGCGTCCTCGCGGATGCGGTCCAGGTCGAGCCGCGCGGTCGCGGCCGTGGGCTCGCTGCCCGCGGACGAGCGCGCGCCGATCATGCTCGTGCTCGTGTCCGTGGCGCACGTGGCCGTCTCGGACGACTCGCTGGGCGACAGCAGCGACGAGTTGGCGCGGCCCACGCGGTGTTGCCGGTACGTTTCGAGGTCGGCGCGCGCGTCCTGCAGCTTGGCGCGCAGCTGGAAGTTCTCCCGCTCGAGGTTGTTGAGCTGCTCCGTCATGGTGAGCACGCCGGACGGCGGCTCGACGTCCTCGTCGTCCTCGTCCGCCGGGTCGGACGAGTCCGTGGGCGACCGCCGCGGCCGGTTCTCCCTCGGCTCCTTCTTGAGCGCGGCGTCGAGCCCCATGGACCTCTGGAGGAACGCGAGCTGCTGTCCGAGCCGGTCGTTGCGCGCCACGGCGGCCGCCAGCTCGTGCTCAAAGTCGAACGCGCGGCCGACGGGGTCGTCCTCGGCCGTGGTCTTCTTCGTCTTCGTCTTCTTCGTGTCCGTCTTCTTGACCGAGAGACTGGCGTCCGCCTCGTCGTCGTGCAGGTCGAGCAGGTCGTCGTCGTCGCTGTCCGCGTCGTCCAAGGCGCCGTGCAGGCGCGCGAGCTCGGCGTGGAACTGCTTGACGCGCTCCATGAACTCGAACTGCGGCACGAACATGAAGGCGTCGGCCTGGCTGCGCGCGTCGGCGTGCACCTGGTTGGCGCAGAACTGGAAGGCGACCTCGAGCTCCTGCACGAGCCGCAGGCCGAGCGCGCGGTAGCGGGCGGCGTTGCGCGTCTCGGCGGCCTCTCGCGCCGCCAGCTCGTCGCTCTCGACGCCGAGCGCGTCGATGCGGCGCTGCGACTCCTTGAGGAACGTCTCGAGCTGCACGATCTGCAGCTCTTTGCGCTCGAGCCGGCGGCGCGCGCTGCGGCAGCTGCTGCAGGACGAGCCGCCGCCGCCGTGGTTCGAGTGCAGCTCGTCCAGGTCGCTGCCGGCCGAGCTCATGCTGGCCGTCGTGGTGCGGCGGGAGGACAGCGAGGACGAGTTGGGCGTCGGCAGCGGCGGAGCACGCGCCGCGTCCTTGTGCTGGTGCGCGAGCAGCGTCGACGATGGCGGGAGGCCCGCGAGCGCGCCGCCTGCATGGTGGAGCAGCATGTTGTTGTTGTTGTTGTTGTTGTGGCTGCCTGCGGTCTTGCCCGAGGGCGTGGGGGAGGGCGTGCCGGCCGGAGACGGAGACACGTGGTCCCACGTGATGTCGAACTCGAGCGTGGCCGCCAGGTCGCGGCACTTGAGCGGCGAGATGCGGAAGGACCGGCGCCGCGCGGCCGCCGAGTGCCCGGCCTGCGAGAGCGAGACGACCTCGGCGAAGTCGAGAGTGAAGAGCGCGACCGCCGAGTGGCTCGGCAGCTGGTAGAGCGGTCGGGGGGCGGGGGGGGGCGGTCGCAGCCGAGCGGGTGGGGCGGAGACGGAGGCGGAGACGGACCGCGGGACCACATGGCGAGGCGGCAGCCGCAGGAGGTGGATGGCGACAGCCGGCGACGGAGGCAGAAGCACGAGAGGGCCAGTTAGAGGCTGCGTCCAGCGTGCAACGTCCGGCGACCGCCCTACGGTAGGGCGGGCGATAGTGAAGAGGGTCGAGGACGTACCGCGACGAGCACGATCTCGTAGTCCTTGCGCACAAAGTCGGCGCCTGAGGCGCTCGGGCGCTTGCTGCGCAGCAGAGACGTCTGGATGCCCACATGCTGGTTCCACACGGCGACGTGGTCGGCACCCCAGCGCGTGGGCTCGGACGTCACCTCCTTGCTGTTGCGCCGGAAGAGCACGATCAGGTCCTCGTCCGCCGGGCTGATGTCTCGCCCGATCGTCGCGCGCTGGATGTGCACTGCTCGGAGCGGAGGCACAAGCCGCCGCCGTCAGTCAGTCGCCCCCCCCTGCTGCTTGACGGACGCGGTGGACGGCGTACCGTCGAGGTTGACGAGCACCGTCGTGGCGGTCGAGGGCGTCGACGGCGCGCGGCCGCGAGGGGTCGTCGTCGTCGGCAGCGACGCGTTCGAGCTGCGGTAGCTGGGGCGCACACCGCCAGCGGCCTCGGGCCCGCCGCGCCGCATGCTGCTGCTGCTTGCTGCTGCGCGCGGCTTCTCCGAGCGGAAGTGGGCGGCCGGGAGACGCCCAGGTGGAGACCGATGCGCGTGAGTAGCGCGGCGACCGGTGGACGGGGGCGGGGGACGCACGCACGCGTGTTGGGGCGGGCAGGAGGAGGCGGCGGCCGCACTACGGTAGGGCGGCCGGAGGGCAGACTGGCGCCATGCGGGGGCGGGACGAGTCCGGACGCCCGAGGCCGTGGACTGGCCGCGACGACTTGGCGTTTGTATGGGGCCGAGCGCGGTGGCGAGGTAAAAAAGGCAACAAACCAGCTGGCGGGGCGGCGACGGCGCGAGCTGACTACCGGGAGGAGCGGTCTGCAGACCTCTAAGGTTTTGACAGTGTGACTAAATTATAATAAAAATTGAAGCTAGTGTCTTCAATTGGACTCGGTAAATGAATATCGCGCCGAGTGGAATGTTGGAGCGTATAAGCAAATTGTGAAGGAAAGGAGAGCTGAACACCCTTTTCTTCAGCTTGCCCCCATCCACGTCCGCGAGAGTTCTGACGGAATCTCGTTCGGGACGCAAAAGGAGGGCGGAACCATCGAAATTCCGGGATGGTTCGAAGCGAAATGCCCCACCGGCGTGCGGCCTGGATCGGCTCCGAGTCCTCATGATCCAGGATGGCGATCATTCAGCGCTTCGCTTGTAAAGACTGGGCCGCCGCGGCCTCAACGAGCGGCGAGCCGCCCCAAGTGGCGCGGCGGGAGGGCGTTTACATGGCATGACGTAAGCGCCAACCGCCTCCGAAATGGGCCGTAAACGCCCGTTGTCGCGCAAGGCGAACAGTTGTGCGCTGGCGTGCAACCGTGCAGCACTTCCTTTCCTTCGCCGTCGCCGCTCGCAACGCTACGCCACACCGCGCGGCTGTCCATTTCGCGGACGAACTGTGCGCTTGGGGGGGGGGGATTTCGCACCAAACATTACGACAGTGTCGTAATGCCCTCCCTTCAAATATCGCGCCAAATGAGACCAGGCAAGGCATTTCGCTTCAACTTGTTCTGGTGGACATTAACGATCAAAACTTGTGCCATCGACGACATGTACGGAGGCCACGGCCATCGCCCTCCACTCCACTCCACTCCACTCCGCTCCCGCGACCGCCCGCCCCTCGTGGAGGGCGTTATACGTCAGCGCGCGAGAGCGCGAGGGCCGAGGCGGCATCCATCTCGAGCTCCGAGCTGCGCGCCGAGAAGTTGGACGACGAGAAGCTGCTCACGGCGCTCAGGTTCGTGGGGCGAGCCCAGTTGCTCGGCACGTGCGTGCTCGTTGTCAGCCGCCCCTCCAGCACGCGCACGAGCTCCTCCTGCAGGTCCAGCGCGTCGGGCCGCGTCCGCACGCTCGGGCTCCAGCACCGGCGCGCGAGCACCTGGATCTCGGGTGGGCACTCGCCCGAGAACTTGAGCAGCTGGTGCTGCTGCTCCTGCCCGGGGGCCGCCGCCCGCCCCGACGCGCGGGTGGACGCGCGGGTCGAGGCCCTGACGCCGCTGCTGCCCAGCGCCAGGTCCTTCATCGACTCGATCGAGATGAGCGTGTCCAGCTCCCACAGCAGGATGCCGAACGCGTAGATGTCGCTCTTCTGCGCCAGCCACGACGGACTCGACTCGGCCGGCGCGAACGTCGGCGTCACGGGCGTGAGCGCC
The DNA here is from genome assembly GCA_023338075.1 of Phytopythium litorale. Lineage (NCBI taxonomy): Eukaryota > Oomycota > Peronosporomycetes > Pythiales > Pythiaceae > Phytopythium > Phytopythium litorale. The sequence goes on from JAADYB010000528.1 coordinate 13,374, forward strand.
GCCGCGTGGCCGCCCCCGTGGCCGGTCTGGTGGGTCGGCACGAGCCCCACGACCCTCCGCACGGTGCGCCGCGCGCTCTCCCGGATCGACTCGCGCATGTCGTGGTGCGTGCCGCGGTCGGCGGCTGCGAACTCACGCTCGGACGGCAGCAGCATGTCGAGCGCGCTGAGCTTGGCCTCGCCGTGCTCGTTGACGAGCACCTTCTCGGCGCACACGTTGCCATGCACGACGCCGCAGCTGTGCAGGTAGACGAGCCCCATGGCCACGTCGAGCGCGAGCGAGAGCTTGCAGCGCCAGTCCGAGTTGGGGTTGGGCGGCCCGTTGGGTTGCGAGAACACGGGGTACCAGCTGAAGATGTTGCCTCCACCGCTGCCGATCGTGCTCGACAGACTGCCGTTCTGGTAGTACTGCTTGCCCTCTCGCCGGTTGCGCTCGGTCTGGAACATGGACGCGAGCGACCCGAGTGTCATGTACTCGAAGATGACGCCCAGCGTCCAGTTGTGCGCCAGCCGGTCGTTGTGCGTCGTGGCCGTCACGCCGCCCACGCCGCTCGAGCAGCCGTACGTGAGCCCGATGAAGTGCACGATGGACGCGTGCTCAAGCGTCGACGCCAGCCGAATCTGCTCGAGGAAGCGCTTCTCGTCGCTGCGCTTGGGCTTCTTCTGCCGCAGCAGCGCGTGCACCACGACCTGGAAGCCCTGGTACTCGGCCAGGAAGAGCACGCGCGGTGTGCGCTTGCCCGTCGTCAGCGAGTTGGCCAGCACGCGCTTCATTGTCACCTCCTCGGGCGGGATCTCGTACACGAGCAGGTCGTCCATCTTGCCGGCCTTGCGCTTGCCGTGGTGCGCGCCGTAGTCCTCCTCGAGGATCGCCACGGCGTTGTACTTGTCCTCGGGCTCGAACTGCGGGCTGTCGAACACCCAGCCGCTCTTCTCGCCGTCCGATGTTGCCCCCTCGTCCGTGTTGCTGTGCTGCTCCAGCTCCAACGCGTACGACATGAGGTTGCTGCGGCCGCGCGTGCGCGTGCGCCGCTTGCGCGCCGCCTCCTTTTCGTCCTCACGCTTGCGCTTGCGGTAGAGCAGGAACGCCAGCCCACACACCATGAGGCCGAGCACGAACGCGACGCTGCCGATCACGCCGATCGCCTCGCTCGAGAAGGTCGACGTCTCGCTCGGCGATGAGTCAGTCAGCGCGCTGCTGCTAGTGCTGCCAGTGTCACTGCTTGTGCTCGAGGTGGCGGACGCGCCGGATGAGGCGGACACTGTGCCGGCGCTCGAGTACATGGCGGCCGGACAGGCGGAGTCCTCCAGCACGCACACGGCGACGCCCTGGATGTTCTCGACGGTGGCGCTCGAGTCGGAGCAAACGCCCGAGATGGTCGCCGGGACGCTCAGCGTCGCCAGGTTCTGGAGCACGGACACGTCCGAGCGGCAGATCTCGATCATCGTCAGCGGGTTGTCCGACAAGTCACTGAGGCAGTGCAGCACGGCATAACGTCAATCTCTTCGTCATAGACGCCGGCATACAGGGGGAGGGGGGCGAGGGGAAGACGCACAGGCTCTGGAGAGTGGACGGGAAGGCGACGTTCGACACGTCGCTGATCGAGTTGGACGCGAGGTTTCTGTCCATATGAGCGGCATGTCAGTGAATCTGCTCGACCCGTTGGACGCGGTAGTAGGGAGGGTGACCCACAGACTGACGAGCGACGTGAGCGACGAGAAGGCCGCCGGCATGGATGTCAGCAGGTTGTCGTGCAGGTCCCTACACAACCAGCAGGACACAACACGTCAGTGCAGCTCTTCCAGACTGAGACCTCCACTGGAGGCACGCTTACAGATACTGGAGCGCGGTTGGGAGGTTGGAGAAGTTGGTCGACGAGCTCGAGAAGGAGTTCTTGGTCGCGTTCCTGTCGGGAGGGCGAGCTGTCAGCTGTGTGTCTCCATGGGGAGGAGCGCGTCGGCTTACTTACAGCGTGGTGAGCGCAGGCGGGAACTCGACGCCATCGAGACTGGTGAGTCCAGTGTTTGATAAAGATCTGCAGCAGGAGAGAGCCCGCATGTCAGGCAAGGTGGCCTTTAGCACGGGGGGGGTAGGTAGGGCGTACAGGGACTGGAGCGCGTCCAGTAGGGCGAAGGCGGTGGGCTCGACGTCGTCGATGGCGTTGCCGTCCAGTATCAGCGTCTGCAGCAGCCCGGCGTCCGGCCAGGCCGCGGTCGCGGGCACCGTCGCGATCTCGTTGCCGCTCAGGTCCCTGCAGCAGATCGGGCGTCAGTGCTGGCGAGAGGCGTCGGTGCGTGCAGTGCGTCCAGTGCGCTCACAGGTAGCTGAGCCGCAGGGGCAGGTGCAGCGCCGACAGGTTGGCGACGCGGTTGCTGGCCAGGTAGAGCGTCTCCATGTCGTTGTCGTCGTCCTCGGGCGCGAACGTCTCGAGCAGGTTGTCGTTCAGGATCCTGTCGGTCGGCGAGAAGCGGTCAGTCCGTCTCTGCCCTGCCGGCGCCATACCGCGATAGCCAAGCACGCACATGGTGTACACGCTCGGGTAGCTGTCGACGCGCGCGACGTCCAGGTTGGACAGGTTGAGCGACCGCGCCGTGTCCGACAGCGTCAGCACCTCGAACAGCCGCGCCGTGCAGCTCGAGTCGTACGCGATGGCCTGTGTGTCGCTCGAGCCCGCCACCACGGCGCTCGCCTCGGCGCACGCGCTGCCGCTCGCACTACCAGCCGCACTACCGCTCGCACTACCGCTCGCACTGCTCGAGCCGGCCGCCAGGACCGCCGGTAGGGCCGCTAGTAGGGCCCATCCGAGCGCGTCGACCCGCCGCCGCCGCCGCCGCCGCGCGTCCGCCATGCCGAGCGACCGAATCGCCCTACCTGGTGGGGCGGAAGAGTTTGAATTGGGGCGGGTGGACACTGCAGGGAGGAGGAGGAGGGGGGGGGTGCATCTGTCTGTGGGCAAATTCTGGCTTTATTTCGGCGCTGGACACCAGCCCATACATTCGCCAAGTGAGTTCTGCATCTCACTGATGGCATTGTGCGGGAGGGCGTCAGGGGCACTTGACGCTTGGGATTTCCTGGCGAGGACGCGCCATACAAACAGCGAGTGCAGAGGTGAGCACCGACAGGTTTCTGGCCGCCAAAGGTGGCCGTTCACATTCAGCTTATATCAGTTCATGATATGTTTTCACGCGTGTGTAATAGGTTCAAGTACTCATACAAGAGCTGTAACGAAGTGGTCGTGTGTGGCTTTGAGGCGAGCACCACGCCCGGCATGCATGGAGCGTTCGCGCCGGCCGCCCCGCCTATCCAGGGTGGGATGTCGATGGTCGTCTCGACGGCACGCCGCCGGACGCGCCGCCTGAATGCAGAGGCTTCCAAGCGCGTGTGGTTTGCGGCAGATACGATTGCTCGTAGAATTGAACCGTGCACATGGTGGTGGTCGTCATTGGCAAGAGCTCTCACGCTAGCGGGGAGCGAGTGACCAGACCCGTCTCCGCGACTTTCGTTCTCCCTCGTCTTTCGACCGTCGATGCAGTTGCAGCGTCCATGACAATCGAATGATGTTAGGGCTCGGTTCGGTATAAATGGATCGAAACGGCCAGCGTGCCTCTGCTCGCCCTCCCCCCACGTGCAGAACTTCTTCGCGGAAACGAGCCAACCTCCTCTCCGGGTTCAAGTGCAGACGCAAGCAGCTCATGAGACTTCAAGTTGCCTGTGTCGTCTGGGCCGCGTCTTGCGGCTCCCTCGCCTCGTCCCTCGCGGTGAATGACAAGCGAGCGAGCGACGGCGGCTTGGCATCGCTAGCAGTCGGTCCCCACGCCGGTTCTGAAGAATCCAACTCGACCGATGGATCATCAACGGACAGAACCGCGCACGAACCCTCGGCTGGTGATCCGGACAACACGAATGCAGTTGGCGGGCCACACGTGCTCGACTTGAGCTCGACCAACGGAAGTGACGAGATCGAACTCATCGACGACGCCGACACGAATTGGACACAACTTCAGGATTCAGCAAGCGGCGGTAAGTTCGAGCCGCCCCCGACTTCAGCGCCGCTTGACAGTGCGCAGCACAAACGATCGCGTCTCATCCTCCCGGTCCCTGGCGGTGACTCAGCCGAGGTTGACAGCTCAGCGTTCTCCATCGTCGTCGCCGGCCGTGCATTCCGCGGTCCGGCGATCGTCCCTGTCACCAGGTGGTCGGTGGACGAGGCGTTGTTCGCATCGCCGCCTGTGGCAGTCTATGCGCCACAGGCAGCTTCCTCGTCCTCGTCCTCATCGTCAGAGGGTTCGAAGGACACAGACATCATACGAGCAGAGCCTGACGCTGGCGACGACGACCTATCGCTATACAGCGAAAGCCGTCGCCGGCTGCGGAGCTGAATGACGAATGAAGAGTACTCGTGTTTCCTCACATAAGCGTGCTTGAATCGAGTTTCCCTCCTCCCCAAATGGTGCTCTGGTACAAGCTAAGCTTGTGCAAATGTGCGTGGTTGATCTCGTGCCGGAGCCGGAACAGCGATATCTGGTCATGAGTTGCGCGAAGCTCTCGAGTCTGACCAGGTCGACGACGAGATATATGGACACAACGGTCTCCCACGTCATGCTTGGCCCCGCCGGTATCAGTGTCTGCTTCGCGTCGCAGCACATGCCATTTGAGCTATTCATCTTCGAGGCGGCGGCGACAGCATCCAGCAAGTCAAAACGACTAGAGGTTCCGCACGAATCCGCCTGAAATCGGCCGGTGTCGGCTGAAAATGTGGCGTATGGACCAGGAGAATGCCGTTGAGCTGCAGCCGACTGCACTCCCATTTGTACAACGCCATGTCGCTGTCTGGGCCGCCGCCCGCAGTCTCGAATGCTACTGATGCGATCGAGCTCATGCTCTTCTAGAACTCCACTGTTCTGGACGCCCGCGCTTCATTTCGTGCAAGCCGGTCTTGATCGCCGTGTCGGCGGTCGTGGGCCTCCGGGACTCCCCCAAGTCACCTCCAGGACGCGTCGTGGCCTCTCCAAGTGGGCGGAAAGACTGCTCTTGA
>JAADYB010000529.1:0-18386 GCA_023338075.1 Phytopythium litorale
ACCCCCCCCCCCCCCCCCTCGCTGCCCTCCCGACCCTCCTTTCGCTCGCCCAGCAGACGCCCCCAAGGTTCACGCGGATTGGGGCCGGGATTTGTTAGTTTTTATCTCGCGTTGCTGGCGTCGCGTGTGCCTGCCTGCCGTCCGTCCCCGACCGCCCGCTCGATCGACCGTCCCCTCCGCCGCGGAAGAGCCGACGACGACTGGTACCGGGTCCGCAGCTCTCGCCCCGCCCCGCCCCCCGCTCTCCTCAAGCCCCCCGCTCCGTGTTCCTCGCCGCCCTACCCGTTCTCCCGTCCGGCGGAATCGGTCCCCTCTCGCGATACATACTAGCGCATTGTATCCCCCGGTCACTTGACGCCGGACACGCCGAGGAACCCTCCCCCGAGACGCCCCCACCGCCGCCCCCCCACATCAGCATGCTGCTGTCGTCCATGGACCACCTGAACTACTACGCGATGCCCAAGGACGGCTACCTGGAGGTGGACACTGGCGCGCCGCTGCACCCGCACGCTCACCTCGGCGCGCACCTGCAGGCGCCGCCGCCTCCGCCGCCGCACGCGCTGGGCCTGAGCCTGGGTGGCGGCTACGCGCTGCCCGGCGAGGACCTGTCGTCGGCGTACCAGAACGAGGAGAACTCGCCCAAGAACGGCACCAAGTCGTCGCTGTACAAGACGGAGCTGTGCAAGCGCTTCTCGGAGTTCGGCAACTGCCGCTACGGCGCCAAGTGCCAGTTCGCGCACGGCATCGCCGAGCTGCGCCACGTCGTGCGCCACCCCAAGTACAAGACGACCAAGTGCAAGTCGTACTGGGGCTCGGGCCACTGCCCCTACGGCAGCCGCTGCCGCTTCATCCACGAGGAGGCCGAGGCGTTTTCCCAGCCGCAGTTCTCCCCGCCCGCGGGCATGAGCGGCTCGGGCGCTCTCGGCGGCGCCATGTTCAAGGACCCGCCGTCCTTCGGCTCGCTTATGATGCCGCCCTCGGCCGGGAACGGCAACAACGGCTTGGCTGCCGGCAGCAGCAGCGCCGGCGACCTGGCGCTGCCTGGCTACGGGCTCTACGGGCCCTCTAGCTACGCCAAGGACTACTCGCTCTTCGACAAGAGCGCCACGTGGGCTCCCGCCCCGGCGCGCGGCTCGCCCCACGGCGCGTCCACGCTCTCGGGCTCGTTCTCGTCCTCGTCGGTGCCGCCGCCGCCGCCGCCCGCCGCCGCCCCCTCGGTTGTCTCCCCCTCGGCCGTGAACGCCAGTGCGGCGGCGGCGTCGTCCGCTGCTGCCGCCCCCGGCTCGTCGACGTACCCGGACCTTCAGGACGCCATTGACGCGTTGATGAAGTTCTCCCTGTCGCCGGCGGACGAGGCCGTCGCCGGCGTGGCCGCTCCCGCGGCGTCGGCGGGCCTCAAGTCGCCGACGCTCGCGGACGCCAAGCTGGCTAAGGCCACGGGCACGGACTTTGCTCTCGAGTCGGATGAGCTCTGGAAGGACTTCCCTGCCGCCGCCGAGCTGCCGGATACGCTGCGCGAGCCGCAGCACTGGTCGGCCGGGCTCTCGCTGAGCCTGGACGCGTCGCCCTTCGACGTGGCGGCTTCGCCCGCGAGCACGGACAAGCCTGTTGCCGAGAAGCCTGCGGCGGGCAGCGGCTCGGCCAGCGGCACGGCCAGCGGCAGCTCGTCCAACAGCGAGGAGAGCCCGCGGCTGAGCGTGTTCGAGCGCTTCCACTAGAGGGGTGCGCTCGGCCGCGGGGGGAAGTCCACGGACGCGCACACGCTCACGCCCAAGCTCCGGCCGCCGGCGCGTGCTCGGCCCTGTATCTATCCCTTATCTATGGCCCGCGGGGGCCCGGCGCGTCGGCCCGCGCGCTGCATGGACGCCATGCGGCATGCGGCATGCGGCCTACCCGCCCGACCAGTGGCCCCCCTCACTACCCCCTTATTTACACTTCACATAATATAACAACTATTGTCCCGATACCGTTGGTCCGCCTCATGACGGTCTCACTGTCAATGACATGGAGTCAATGACATGGAGGGGAGCCGCGTTATTACTTATCAAAACTGGAGCGGCTGCTCTCGCCGCGCGTCCTCGCTGGGCGGTGGTGGTGGTCGTACGACGCGTGTGGTCGTGGTGGCCGAGGTCTCGGCGCGCGTCAGGGCTGCTTGGCCTTGCGCTGGCGGTCGTCGTCGCGCTTGAGCTTGGAGAGCAGGTTGTGCACGTCCTTCATGCGCGGCTGCTGCGGCGAGTGCTCGACGATGTATTCGAGGATCTTCTTGCGCTTGGCCTCGGCCTTGCGCAGGATGTTGACGGTCGCCAGCACGTCGGCGCCCAGCGCGTTGCGCACCTCCGGGTACGACTTGTACAGCGCTGCGCTCACCTCGTGGTTGTGCCACGCGTGCTGGTTCGTCACGTGCACGCGCCAGCCCGCCGCGTCCCGCTTGACGCACGCGTTGATCTGCGCGGGGCACTGGATCGCGCGGTGGTGGTGGTTCGGCCGCGCACCCGTGCTGCGGTGCCGCGGCTTGCCTCCGTGCGTGCACGTGATCGTCTTGACGTAGTGGTGGAAGCGCTCGGGGATCAGCTGCTCCTCTGGCCGGTCCTGCGACTTGCCGCCCTGCTGCGCCGCATCGCCCGCCGGCCGCTTCTTGGCCAGCAACTGGTTGCGCCGCGCCGCGGGCGTCGCCGACCGCACGCTGTACAACTGGTGCGTGCGCTCGCCGTACGCCGCCAGCGCCGCGTGGAAGGCCTCCCACGAGTCGAACACGGTCGTCTCGAGCTCCGGGACGGGGATCAGCGTCTCCAGCGGCGTCACCAGCGGCCCTGCAGTCGCGCCGCCGCGCCGGGAAGCCGCCGCCTTGCCCACCGCCGCGGTCCCAGTCCGGGTCTCCTGCTCGATGTGCTGCTGCAGCTGCTGCGGGACGGCGGCGGCCGCCAGCACCTCGGCCTGCAGAGATCCCGCGGGCGCGGACGAGACGTCCAGCATGGCCGCCTCGGCGTCGCGCTTGCGCCCCGAGAGCGCCGAGAACGGCGACGCCATCTCCGCGCGAGGAAGACCGGTCGGTAGTGACGCCTTCCTTTGTCGCCTTGTTGCTGCCAACAGCAAGCTGTCGACAACAAGACGTCGATTGGATTGTTTAATTATACGTAACCGTACTTGATTAAGTATGCTAGAATCGTTGAAAAGCTTACAACACTCTAGTCAACAAGAGCAGATACACCTACTGGTTATGGTCTCGCAAAGATATCCAAAAGTGTTCGGAGCTGCTCGAACGTCTCCCCAAGTGCAATGTGCTCCGTCGTGTTCCGACCGGCGCAATGGGGCGTTCGGCCGCATCCCACCGTCACGCCACCGCGACAAGCGCCTCCTCTATGACGCCACGGCGTTGGAAGGGCCGGGCTGTTGCTGTCGCTGCCGCTGGAAGAGCGAGACGATCTCCAACTCCAGCTGCGCGCCAGCGACCTCATCGATGCCCCGCAGGTTTTTGGCACGGACCGACGCTCGGAACCGCTTCGGCGGCATGCCTGCGAGCGACGGGTGCCGGACAAGCATGGCCAGCAGCTCACGCACTTGCTGCAGCGGCGGCTCGGGAGGTCGACCCGCGCTCTCCTCACTGTCTTCGTCGTCCGTCGACGCGTGCATCGACTGCTCCACGAGACCGACCAACAGGTCCTCCCACACGAACCGCACAAGCGCAGCGGTCGGACACCGTTCCAGCCCGTAACACACGTCGGCGGCGTCCAAGGCACTGTACGGCGCGGACTCGTTGTGTGCTTGGCGCCAATCACACTCGGTAAGCCTCCGCCAGTGCCCCACGTCCTCGTCCGTCGCCTCCCGCGGCCGTCGAAAGAACTTGGAGCCGCTCTCGATCGCTCGTCTCCGCTCGGACGGTCCCAGCGGCGCAGTATCAGCGCTGCCGTTGGTGCAAGCGTCCTCAGCGCTGTTGCTGATCCAGAGCGTCTCCAGTGGGGTATCCAGGCGGCTCGGCAGGAAGTCGGAGAGCGACAGCGACAGCCTCGGCACCACAAACTCGTCCTCGACGCGCACTTTGGCATCGCGCAGCGATCGTGGCGCCTGCCGACAGTTCAACGATCATCCACAAGTCAGCAGGACGCAGGCGGCCACACGTCGCTCACTTCCACTCACGTACTCGACGACGCACGAACGCGAGTTGCAGCGTCTGGTCCGCCGCGAGCCCGTCCTGATACAGGTGGAACACACTTGGCGCGTGAGGCGGCGCCTCGACTCCGCCGCCATCGAACCCATGTTGCAACGCTGTTTCCGGCGCCGCCGCTGCCGGAGTGATGCCACCGCCGCCGCCAGCCGCCGTGACGAAGCCTAACAGGTTGAAATTGGGCTCTTCGACCCCCGCGTCGCTCTCCGAGTCGCTCGCGCGCGGCTCATCCGGCGCGTCCTCAATCTGCCGCAGCGCAAGTCGCCGCCGCCGCATGTTTGTTCCAGTTTGGAGGCGTGGAACTCTGAGGTGGCGTAACCTCCTGCTTGTTATGGGCACGATTACAATCGTACCCCGTGTGATTGGCGTTTCATTGAAGCAACAAACACTTTCGAGACCCCAAACGACGCGAACACAATGGCAGTGACGACCGACCAAGGACACCGTCACGGCGGCGATTGCGCGCCTGCACGCCGCCCATCATGGACGTCATGATGAGCATGACCACGGAGGACGTGCGGCGCCTGCGTGGGCAGTTCACGCGGCCGCTGCGGCTCGACGCGTTCGTCGCCTTGCTGCAGACCAGTCTGCGCGACCGCATCCACAATGAAGTACGTCCGTCCACGAGACTCGAGTGGGAGACGTTGTGATGGTGGCGCTCACGCTCCACACTTGCTGACAACCGTAGCTGGGGTTTGTGGTCGGCGTCATCGAGCTGTTCCATACGATCGACGTGAACGGAGACGGCGAGCTCGACTGGGACGAGTTCGCGGCCCACATGATGGACGCGGGCCTCGCGCGGGCCGACTTCTCCTTCGACGACCTGCACCCGACGACTAGTGACAGCTCTACTGCTATTGGAAGCGATGCTGCTGGTGCGCTTGGACCCAAGCAGTACGCTCCGCTGGAGCTCCCGCCGCGTGACCCCAGGACGCCGCTGAACCACATCAAGTCGCACATCCAGCAGCTCGTGCTGGCGCGCGACCTCGATGCCGTCGCCTACTTCGAGGCGGGCAGCGACGTCGTATACCTCTACTCGCTGCAATTTGATCGCAACGAGGGCCCGCGCCACCTGTCGACGCTGCGGCTGCACACCGCCTTCCAGGAGCACGTGGTCATCGGCATCGAGTACGTCCCCAACGGCCGCCGCCTGCTCGTCACGAGCTCCGTGCTCGCCGCTGGCTTCCTCAGCGTCTGGAGCATCACGGACACGCGCAATCCCGTCGTAATCCGTCGTTTTGAAGCATCTGGAGCCCTCGAGTTACCCGTGTGGGTGCCGTCATTGCAGTGCATCGCTGTCTCCCACGTGCTGCTTCCACGCTTGGCCCCGGAGCAACGAGCGGAAGCCCATCATCACCATTTCCACCACAACCGACGGTCAGCAACGCGCAAGTCAGCAGGCGACTACTTCCGTCCCAACGCCGGCATTGACCAGCCGTACACGAGAGGCAACCAGATACTGCTGTGGGATCTGTCCGAAAAGAAGCCGTGGCAGCACACGAGCATCGAAGCGAGCGTCAGTGCAGTCTCAACTCCCCACACAGCAGACGGTGAACGCACGCCGCTGGTGCTTCGAGACGCGATGCGCGGCGTCACGTCGATCGTGTTGTTCAAGTGGGCGAACCGACCGCTGCTAGCCATCGGCCGAGAAGACGGCGTCATCTCCGTCGTGGACGCCGAAGAAGCGCGCGATGTCCACGAGTTCGACGCCCACGGGAGCGGTGTCAAAGCTCTGGCGTACTCGGACGCCGTCGACTGTCTGGCGAGCGCCGGCTTCCACTCGTTCGCTGACGAGACCACGCTCGATGTGCTCATTTGGAAGCGCTGTGCCTCCACCAGGGCGACTGTGTCAACGCCTCAACTGATTGGACCGGCATCCTCGTCTTCGTCTTCGTCTTCGTCGCTGTCGATGAAGATGATCGCGGAGGCGCGGCTCAGAGGCCACGAGGCTCCTGTGGAACTGCTTGCCTTCATCGACTCCAAGCGCCAGCTTGTAACGGTGGACCGTAGCGAGACCTTCCTGGTCTTCTCGAGCGTCATGCGGACACCCACGTCCGAGCCGTGGGAGTGCCTGCAGCGCTTCTGCAGCCTTGACTCGGCTCCAGTTGGTCCACGCGCTCCGCAGACGCTTTGGAGTATGCTCGTCGTGCCCGAGACGCGGGCGTCGGACGCGGTGTTGATCACCGCAGGCGATGCACTACGGTTTTATGATCACTGCGAGGTGCGAGACAGCGACGAGGGGCTGCTTGTCTTCTTCACGTACTACTGCAGCGCGCTCAACGTGATCGTGGGTGCCACGAGCGCCAAGATCATGCTCTGGCGCGCTGACACTGGCGTCCTGTGGAAGAGCTTCGACTACGCGTCGATCGCAGCCGTGGACGCCAGCTCCAAGTCGCGCAGATGCGCTGGATCTCGTGAGCCCGACAGCTGCGGAGTCATCACAGCCGTATGCGTGGACGATCGAGAGCGGAAGCTGATCGTTGGCGACGACGCTGGGACTATCCGCGTCGTCAACGCTGTGAATGGTAATGTGATGAAGCAGCTCGACCCGCACTCGGGAGGCTCAGCCGTCGTCGCACTCGCCTACGTCCTTCACGGCAAGTGCGTCATCTCTATCTCGGCGGCCTCGGAGCTTCACATCTGCGACGAAGACCAACCCGCGGGCTACTACGTTCCGTTCGGCGGCGCTCCGCCCGAGTCGGTGCTTTTCCAGTCGCTACGTTTTGTGTACAAGCCGCCATCGACGGTGACGGCAATGGCGACACAGAGCGACGTCGGCACTCATCGATGCTTCTCCATCATCCGCGCTATCGCCAACCAAGCGCTCAACATCATCGTCGTGCTCGTGCACGGGTCCAAAGGCGAGAGCTTCGTGCAGCTATGGGACTTTGAGCTGAGCCACACTCTCGGCACCTGCGTGCTCCCCACTCCAAATTCTCTGCGGTCTTCAAGCGACAAGGGCGAAGGTGACGAGGAAGAGGAAGAGATCACGGCCGTGATGTTACTGGGTTCCTCTGGAGATGTCGTTGCAGGCACTTCGCGTGGTCGCGTACTGCTGTGGCCAGACCCTGCGCGCGCTTCCCCCAGCTACAGACATGTGCTCGAGTTCCCCGTCGACCACGAGGGCTCTGCGGTGTCCTCGAGCGGGGCGATCCTGTTCCTGTCGACGCTGGCGATCGAAGAACCTCCAAGCAGTTCAGACAGCGGTGGCAATGGGAAACAAGCAGGTAACAACTCCGACGCATCGACGACATCGCACCGCGCGTCGTCTCTATCGGCCAAGGAGTGGGCGAACATCTTCGTTCGAAGCCACAGTATCGATGCGCGCGTCATGGGCGAGCAACAAGCAGGCATCTTGGTAGTCGCTGGCGACGACCGCGGGTTCGTGAGTGTCTGGGTGGTTCGTCGTCAGCCGGGAGGTGCAGCCGACCCGGTCAAAGCAACGTTCATGACGCACACAAACGTGCCACAAGCGTCTTCGATGCCAACCACATCGATCCCCGTGCCTTCGGCTGATCAACTGGCTGTCCGGTCGAGGAAGAGCGCGTCTGCTAGCGAGAAGCCCAAGAGCGGCAGCAAGAAGAGTGCGATGCAGCACAGCGAGACACTTGTCGGCTTCGACACAGTTGCAGCGCTCTTCCAGCACGCCAAAGCCGCCAGGAGTGAGGCTGGGAGCGCTCAATCGTCGTCTCCGACACGCGAGCAACCGCCATCAGAGCGACTAGAGGCGGTGCTCACATGCCAATGGCGCGCACACGACGAAGCCATCGCGTCACTGGAGCTCGCGAGCGACCCGTGCGTGGCGCTCACGTCCTCTTCGAACGGAAAGATCAAGGTCTGGAGTCTGTCGAGCGCTCTACTGGGCATCATTGACCAGCGATCAACGCGGCGAGCACCGACAACCCACCCGTGGGCGTTCCCAGTCGACATGGCGAGTCGTCGCCGCCGTCAGGAGCACGAGGCGAGCCGCTATCTCATCGACAAGCCCAGCGCCTCGATCCTCAGCAATGTCCGGGCCGGGACGGGGTGGAAGCCCTCGCTGCGCAGCTCCGTGCTGCAGGACCGACTGTCGCTGACGGACCACGAGTTGCTACAGCTGACGCACTCGCGCGACTTGCAGCAAGACGACGGCAGCAGGAGATCCCACCACCGGCCACTGCACTTGCGGCAGTCCGATGTTGGTCGCGCGGTGCGAAACTTCGTGCTCATGCAGGCCGCACCGACATCGACCGCTTCTCCTCGTCGCAAGGACCAGTCGGTGGCAGGTGGGAGCGCCGAGCGCTTGAGCGAAGAGGACCAGCCACTCCGTGAGTGTATCGGATGTCTGCGTCTACCCGCCTTGATCTCTGACGCTCGCTTGTCCTCTGTCGTGAACTTAGACTCGGTGCTGAAGGACGTGGAGCAGTTCCAACTCGCCGACAGCAGCCACGACAAGCCTCGCGCGACCTCAGCCATGACGACCAGCAAGGACAAGAAGGAGACGCGGTGGCCGGTCGTCACACTGGCCAGCGTCAAGGCCCTCGCGTTCAGCGTTCGGCCGTCGTCTTCCGCCATCCACTGCGAGCTGCCGACGCGTCCGAGCCGCAAGACCAGCACGCGACAGCAGGAGCGCTACGCTCCGTCGCTCCGGCCGCTGGAGACCACGGCCGACAGCTTTGGCAGGACCCGCGAGGTGTTCGTCACCTCCGTCGCGCACCCGTCCAACCAGAGCGAGCATCCGGAGCCAGGGACGGCACATGGCGATCGCGTGACTGCCCCACGACTCGAGCGACCTGGCAAGAATGACGCAGTGCTGCGCTACCATGTCAAGCTCGCGCACTCGTGGAACCCGCCAGCGCCACGATGACCTGCAAGTGGAGCACAATAGAGCGGAACGACGCGAGAGTGAGAAGGCGGCGGGATGGTCCGGGACTGGCGCGTGTTTTCGGGTTATGGCGTACGCGCGGCGCTTATACTATGGCGTCAGTTCTTGGTGGCGACTGGTTGATCCTGGGCAGTCGAAGTTGGTGTCGTTTGTTTCTCCGTGTAGTTCTCCTCCGTGTGCTGTGTGTGTTTGTGTGTTGATGGCGACGGACGGAGGCTCCACTCTCGGCGTGGAGTCAACGCAATAGATAGACGGACGGGAAGCTGGCGGGCTGGATGGGAGGCAGGCCGCGCCGCCAAGTGATCAAAAAGCTGCGACGAGAGGCGACGGTCTCCTTCACCGCATGTAGTTCATCACGGCGCGCAGCGCGAACATGAGCCCAGCCTGCTTGCGCGCCTCGGCCACGATGAGCACGACGTGGCACTTCTCCGAGGCGCTGAGCGCGCGGTCGAAGTGCTCGAAGTCGCGGCGGCGAACCTTCCATGGCGTGCAGGCCACCTTCTTGATGAAGAGCTTGGTCGGCCGGTCCAGGTACTCGTTCACCTGTCGGTAGTCGTAGTCGTCGTGGCAGATGCCGAAGATGCGGTGCACGTAGAACCACACGGCGTCGCGGTACGGACTCGTGTCCACCTCGGCTTCCTGCCGCGCGCCGAAGAAGTCGTACGTGAGCTTGTTGATCAGGTTGAACAGGTCCTCCAGGATCTGCCCGGCCTCGCCAGGGAAGTACCGCCGCACGAGCGAGAAGCAGTGCTCGTCCCAGCTAAAGTCCTCCGTGTGCAGCACCTTGTACGCGTCCGAGCGCACGTCAAAGTCCTCGTAGCGCAGCACCGAGCCGCCGCAGAAGCGCCAGAGCGTGTCCCGCCGCCGTCCGGCCTGCGGCTTGCCCTCCTCCTCCTCCACTGCGTCCTCCGCGCTCGCTTTGCCCGACGCGCTGATCTCTATCCGGTCGTAGTAGTTGGCGGCACCGTCCTCGTCCTCGTCCTCCTCGTCCTGCTCGACGCTCTGCTGGCCGTCGTCTTCCTCCTCTTCATCCGCCGTGTCGCTGTCGTCGTGGCCGCTAAACTTCTTGAGTCGCTTGAGCAGCATCTCCTCGTCGCGCTCGATGGCGGCGATGTCCGGCTCGCTGCTGCTGCTACTGCCACTACCGTCCGCGTCCTGCAGCGACGCCTTGAGCATCGTCGCGCTCAGCTGCGCGGCTTGCTCCTCCTCCTGCTGGTTCTCGTCCTCCGGACGCTCGTTCTCCTCGTCTTCATCCTCGTCTTCATCGTTGTGCTGGTGGAACTGCAGCGCGAGCGCGTCGCCAAAGTCGCTGAAGACGCCCAGGTCCACCTCCTCGGCGACGCCGACGCCCATGGCGATGCTCGACATGGAGTGGAACTGGCACATGACGAGCATGGCGTGCACGAGCTCGGCCACGGACCAGCAGCTCGTGTTGCTGCCGTCGCTGTCTCCGTCGTCCGCGTCGTCCGCCTGCGCGCCGTCGTCGCCGTCGCCCGGGCCGCCGCTGTCGCTGTACTCGCTGTACTCGCTGTACGCGCCGAGGCTGCTGCGGTGGCGCTTGGAGCCGCGCAGCAGCTCGCCGATGTGGCGTTCCGTGATGAGCCACGGGCGATGTGCCAGCAGCGATGAGAGCTCGTGCAGGCGGAAGAGCTTGGGCGAGACGAAGTCGATGCCGCGCATCCACTCGTCATCGCCGCCGTTAGCGATGAAGGCGTCCTGCTGCAGGTCGGCCAGGTAGCGGCAGCGCAGCTCCGAGGCGGCCATGAGCGCAATGTAGTGGCGCCAGGGCAGCGGCAGCGCGCCGCCGTCGTCGCGCAGCATGATGGCGCTCGAGCAGCGGTCGAAGAGCGCGAGGTAGCTCTTGTGCCAGCCCAGCACCTGCGTCAGGTGGCTCACGCGGCCCGAATGCAGGAAGCTGGCGCGGAAGAGCGCCGCCAGCTCCTCGTCCGCCGTCTCCACGACGCTCTCGACCGCGTCCAGGCTAGGCTCGTCCGCGTCCGCGTCCGTGTCGGCCACGTCCACAAAGTGCGACGCACGCTGGGCCGCGCGACGCAGCTCGTCCACCATGGGCGCGGCGTCCGGCAGCGCGACCGCCACGTGGTCCAGCAGGTCGGCGAAGGCCGCGCGGATGGGCGTGAACGGCGCCGACGTGGCCAGGCGCACGCACGTGGGCAGAAAGTCGGACAGGAACAGCTCCACGTCGTCCTCGTTGTCCTCGTCGCGGTGCTGGCCGTCCACGAGCGCGCGCAGCTCGCCCGCCACGCGCGCCGCCGCCTCGGCCTGCACGCCGGCGTCGGCCACGCGCAGCCGGCGGAAGAAGCCGTCCTTCTTGAGTCGGAAGCGCCGCGCCGCCTCCTCGAACGTCAGCCGCGCGCTCATGATGGGTGCTCGGCGACTGGCACGGCGGTCGCCGTCCTTGTCTTGTTGGCTAGTGATGGCAGGGGGGAAGGTTGCGGGTGGGAGCGCGTACAGTCAGCGCCGGAGCTTTAGGACCGAGCTTGGAGCGCCGGTAGGGCGCCGCTCTACTCTCCGCGCGAGATGCTGGGGGGCGATCGATCGATCGATCACTCGGTTCGGCCGGTTGGGCGGTTGGGCGGGCGGGCGCCTGTCGGGCGATTCTTGTTTGGCGCCGAGCCTCTTTCTGGAAATGGACACACTTGTGCTGGGCCGCAGCGAAAGCGGCCGCGCAATTGCGCGGACTCTTGGTTTCACTATGCCCCGAGGCTCAACACCTCTCGAAGGTTACGCTTGGAGCTTCCAGGTGGGCCTGCCCTTCCCCTTCGGCGAGCAGCTGGAGACTCGGCCGCTAGCCACCCCGAATAAGGCTCTCTGGCGGGTTTCCGGCCAATTGGGGCGGCGCGTCCGCGCGTTTTCGACCAATCGAAAGCGCGTATCCACGACTGGCGGGCTCGTCTGCCTCGAGACCGCCAAATTGCAGTTTGCCGAACGCCTAAGCTCGAGGCAAGCAGCAACAACCAAACGCCCGGCAAGCGCTGCCGCCGCTCGCGCCTATTGCACGGCGCGCGATCGCACAAACACACACACACACACGCGCGCGCGCGCGCGAGAAGAGTGTTTCCAGTCCAATCGGCCGGCCGGCTGGCTGTGCGTCCAGGCGGCGCAGAAAGTCGCGGGGTTGAAGTTTATCCGCGTATCATCGTCCACCAGGCTCCTTTTCAAGGCGGCGTGCAAATTTCTGGGCAGCATACGATTTCCAAGTGCGCTTGCGCCTATGGTTCGAGAAACCACCACCACCACCAACAACAACAACAACAATAAGAAGAAAAAGCATAACGTGGTGAGACCATCACCAGCGCCGCGGCACTTGGAGACTGTATGCCGCCAGCCGCTTCAGGATTGGCAGCGGCTGTCACAGCCAGCAAGGAGTGTTGGAGTTTATACCGCGAATCGACTTGCAGGTGGTCCGAGGGAAGCCGCGGAGAGCCACAGGTTTTTGGTCGTGGTTTTACTGAAGGGAAGGGGGTTTTCCGCGCGAAAAAGGAGGCTACTAGGGCTAGGCGAGACCTTGAATCGAGGATGGACGCTGTCCCCTCTCTCTTTTTCTTGTGGAATCAGGGAAGACGGGCCGTTTCGGGCACGATTAAGCGCTAAAACGAGGGCGGGCGAGGTAAATCTTGGTCGCCACAGCGGTCTTACAAATCGCCAGTGTCAACTCGTCACAGGACCCGCCGCCACGCAACTATTTACCGATCCAACGCATCCTCCGCCATGCCACCTTGGAGCCGAGTCGGCGCCAGTTGGACACGCCGAGGTGTTCGCGCTGCTGATTGCTTCGCGCTGCAGCGACGTGGTGGTTCTTGTGGTGGGTGGGCAGCCACACCTCCCGGCGGTCGGTCGGCGTGCGGTCGGTGTGCGGTCGGCGGTCGGCGGTCGGCGGTCGCGCCTCGCCTCTTGCTCGACGCGTGCCAAGGGACGTCAGTATCGCCTGATTGCGCGCTTTGGCGCGCGACGCGATCACGCCGGCACTTCGTCCCCCACGCTCTTTTTCGCACTGCCGCCGCCGCTTTCTGCATGGTGATCGCTTCGAAAACCCACTCAACGCAACGGACGGCTTGACTTGTCCGGGTGGCAACGCCAGCCCGCTCGAAAATTGTCGGTTGCGACGCCTGACAGCAGCTGGAGCAAACGTGTCCCATTTTGGCATTTGGGCAACGCGATCGTCAATTTGGCAATACATTTTCGCGAAAAATGCCAGCCGATTCGACCGGAAAATTCAGCCCAAAACAGTCAAAAAGCCGACCGCGATGCGGATTTCCATTTGTGGCGGCGCACTCATGACATGGCTGCTCAAAGTGTAGCCATCCATGGAGATCCACGCCAATGACCCCTTGCTTGGCGTCGCATGGATCCCCTCGCGGGGTGGACCGCATCGCCCTGTGAACGCCCTCGACCCACACGAGGCGCCGGCCCTGGAAGCCGTCAAGAGTCGCCGCTGGGAGCTGTTTATAGAGCCCCGAGGGCCCACGCGTCGCGCCTGAAGGGCTCCTGCGGTCCGTCTGTGGTGTCAGCTCACCGATCTGACGCTTCTCCCGGGCCGAAGCAGCCCAGGCCACCGTGGCTGAAGCTCGACGTCAGCATGGTGCAGTCGGCAGCAGCAGCGTTGGTTGATCGAACAGGCTTTGACGGCGATGGAATGCTTGGCTTCGGGTGCAGGGCCCCAAGAAGAAGGCGCCAAAGAAGACCAAGGAGGAGCTCGAGGAGGAGCGGCGGCTGCAGGAAGAGGCGGAGGCTCGCGCGCGCGCCGAGGAAGAGAAGCGGCTCGAGGAGGAGCGACGCCGGCGCGAGCTCGAGGCGGCCCAGCGCCGCGAGGAGGCGGCTCGCCGTCGGGCCGCCGAGCTTGAGCGACTCGCGCAGGAGGCCGACGCCGCGCAGCCCGACCTGGACGGCAAGGCCTCGCGTCTCGCTGACATCCTCCGCGCTCGGAAAGAGGCCAACGACGTACGTCCGCGGTTCAATGTGGCATGGAGAATCGAGCGTGTTGCTGACGCATGCTCGTCTGGTCTCAGTGGGAGCGGTACGTCGCGTGCGAGTCGCGGCCGAACGCCGAAGGCGAGAGCGAACTCAACTCGTTCGTGAACGCGTGGCTGCTGGACGCGGCAAGCGTGGTGGATGAGCCGCAGCCGCTGCCAGCGGTCGTCTCCGCTGCCGCGTCGGCCGCAAGTGTCCTGGACGACCTGGCGTTCGCGGCGGCGGGTGCTCGAGCAGCCAATGACGCGCGGCTGGAGGCCCAATGCGCGCGTTTCACTAGTCAGCTCCGAGCCCTCGCGATCGAGCAGGTCGAGCTAGCCACGGCACGTGTGCTCCAGTTCGCAGACGAGTACGCTGACGCCTCGTCCATGGGCTTGAGCACGACAAGCAGCGGCTCCAGCGGTGCCAACGCCAGCCGCGGAGAAGTGAGACTGAGCAGCGCGGAAGGAGGCGTGGCGCTCGGGTTGTGGGTGAACCTCCTGGCCAAGAGCGGGCGAGGCAAGAAGGTCGACTTTGGCGAAGCCGTCGGCGTGGCCGTGGACTTGCCCAAGGCCATCCTGCTGCAGTCGCTCGCGCTGCGGACGCTACACTGGCCCTTCGACCACCTCTCGGCTCCTTTCAGCGACGTCGTGGCGCTCGGCGGGCTGTTCGCCGTCGAGTTGCTAGTCATCCCGGCGCCACCCAAGCGCGCGCGTGGCTGGGTCATGCGCGAGTTACCGGACTCGAGTGCTGGCGGTTCGCAGCAGCACACCAAGCGGCTGCACTACCCTCTGGAGGGCATGGTCGCGTCCGCTGCACTCCCAATCAAGGTGAGCGTCCTCCTTCAAATGCTCCGTCTTCGTGTGCCATCCACCTGACGGGCTTGTCGCGTCGCTAGGTGAGCTTGACGCTTCCGGCACAGATCTCGCTGGCCGTGGCGGCGCTGGCGACCGCGGGGGCGTTGCGCGTCGGCTGGTGGGACGCGTCGAGCGCGAGCTGGCAGGAAGACGGCGTCTCGGACGTGACGCTCGTGCCGGAGAGCAACAGCGTGGCGTTCAGCACGCTGCGGCTCGCGCCGCTGGCCGTGCTGCAGCGCCGAGATTTGCATTTCCACAAGTGCTCGTGGCACCTGGCGATGGACACGGCCAGCACCAGCTCGGAGACGAACCCCGCGGGCTCTAACGGTGGCGGCAACCGCGCGCTGCTGACGCTGTCGACCGAGAGCCTGGACCACATCCAGTTCCTCATCACGGACGCCGGCTGCGCGCTCTTGTCTCCGTCCGTGCCGCACTTGGTCCCCTCCCAAGGCACTGACGGTGGACCAGTGCTGCTCGAGCCGGGCGAGCTGCTGGTCCGCCTTGCAGCGTGTGGCATCGCTCTTTGTCCACCGGTGACGTCCACCACGGACTCGGCGTCGAGCTCCGAAGCGGACGGCGGCAAGCTCAAGGCGCTCGAAGACCGTGTGATTGACGAGATCGTGCGCATCGTCGCGGCGTACGAAGTGCGGCTGGCCGATCTCTCGCTGCTTGCGGCGCCACCGGAGTCCACCGCCACACATCCGAGCGGGGAAGACGCCGACCCAGAGGAGTACGGGCCGGACTACAGCTCCATGGCGCGGTGGCGTGCGGCCGTGGACGACCCGGCCAAGATCGTCGTCAGTGTTCGCGAGATGCTGTGGCCCTACATTGGTGACTGCGGAGACGACGACGCGGTCGACGTCGGAGACATCGAAGCCATGCGCGCGTCGCCTGTCATGGTGCTGGCCGAGGTAGACCCGGAGGCACCCGGTGGAGGCGTCGCCTTCCGGCTGGACCGCAGCTGCCGCGCCGACCCGTACGCGTCGCATGTGCACCTGGCCGCGGCACTCGAGGGCTTCTCGTCCCCGGACGCGCGCGACCGCATGGCGGCGTCCAACGTGCTGTTCGAGTTCACGCTCAAGAAGCTGCTGCGCCTGCTGCGCTTGTTCAGCAGCTCCACGCCCGCCGCCGCGTCGTCTTTGCCCTCGGTGTTGCCAGCAACGGCCGTGGCGCTCGCGGACTCGACGGCCGTCGGCTTTGATGCGTCGAACAATGGCGAGGCGGCGAGCGGCAACAACGAACCAGCAGCGGTGAGTGAAGGCGGGCAGGCGGAAGGAGAGGTCGGCAAGGAGCTAGCGACAGAGAGTCCGTCAGTGAGCGGCGAGCCCATCAGCGAGGCAACCAGCGCTGCCGAGCCGGTGGCATGAACAACTCAACGCGCGTGTCATCTACATGGGGGCAATTTCATATGATAAAGAGCACCGATCGGCCCGCGCTCACTGCTCGAACTTGTTGGGGATGCCCAGGTGCTTGACGAGCTCCGAGTAGCCGCCGACGTACTCGCCGTCGATGTAGATCTGCGGCACGGTCTTGACGGCCTGGCCCACGAGCGCCTGCAGCGCCGGGATGGACACCTCGGAGGGCACTGAGACCTCCTGGAAGGCCCACCCGCGCTCGCGGAAGACGTCCTTGCTCGCGAGGCAGTACTTGCACGTCGGCTTGGTGAAGATGACGCGCGCGCCGGGCTCCTGCACTTGCTTGCGGAAGCGCTCGACGAGCTCGAGCTGCTCCTGGCGCTGCTGCTCGAGCGCCAGCGGGTCGCTCTTGATGGTCAGGTCGTCCAGCGTCATGTTGATGTCCACGTGCAGCCCGCACTCCTGCACCTTGCCGTGGAAGCGGCCGGCGCGGTCATTGCCGGCGTCCTCGGCCGTCACAGGGCGGCTCGAGTGCCAGTCGCCGACGCTCTCGTAGCCCTGTGCCTTGAGCGGGTGGTACGGCAGCGCGTGGCGAGCCATGTAGTCGTCCACGTCCTGCTTGGACCAGCGGAGGATGGGGCAGATCTTGAGCCGGCCGTCCTGGACGTTGACCACCTGCATGCTCTGCCGGTGCTCCGTCTGCTGGGCACGCACGCCCACGAGCAGCGCAGTGGCGCCCAGCTCCTGCAGCGCGCGCTGCATCGGCTCGACCTTGCGCATGAAGCCGTACTGGCGGTGCGCCTCGGGCGTCTCCAGCTCATACAGCTTGCCGTACAGCGCCTCCATGCGCGCGGGCGTGATGGGCGACTGGTACACGCGCACGTCCAGGTTCATCTGCTTCTCCAGGCTCGCGGCGAACAGGTACGTCTCGCGCGGCAGGTAGCCCGTGTCGACGAGCACCACGGGCACGCGCGCGTCCGCCGGCGTGTTGCTCGTCACGAGGTGCAGCATGACGGCCGACTGGATGCCGAAGCTCGAGCTGAGCACCAGGCCGGCGCCGAACGTCTCGGCCGCCCACTGCACGATCTCGTCCGCCGTCTTGTCCGTCAGCTGCGCGTTCAGGTGCGCCGCGTACGCCTCGAGCGACTCGAAGCGCGCCGGGTCGTACAGCGGAGCCATCTTCTTGTAGTGGAGGGCGATTGCGGAGGCGCTAGGAGGTTCTGGAGCGCGCGCGAGGCCGGAGAAGCTGCGCGAGAGAGCGGAGGGCGATGGAGGAGCGCGGGTGCGGCTGCTAGCAGTCGCGAGAGGCGTCGGAAGAGCGAGGAGTTGCCAAGAGGCGGCGCGAGCATCAATGCGCCATGGTGTCGTCAGGTGCGCTTGCTTCAGCGGCGTTTGGCTGGCGAGATTTCGGAGGACGCGACGTGATTTGCAATGGTGATTGGCTCATTCAGGAGGGCAAATGGACTTTTAACGGTATGGATTGGCTAAATATGGACAAAAAAAGAGAGAATCCGCCCAATCCTAACGACGAAATTGATGCTGTCACGATTTAGAAAGGAGACATTTTCGCTAAATCAGTGATTTGGTTCGCTTTTGACAGGTAACTACATTCAGTACCCTTAGAACCAACACTTTAAGCGCCTTTGTTTGCGCTAACAACATCCGCTGGCGCTGCGACTGGCAAAGCCGATCACGGCCAGAGTCGTCTTGTATTTTGTATGTGCTGGCGGCTCCCCCTCACCGGCGCTGTCGCATGCTGGATAACGCGGCAGAGTCGATGCAAACAGTCTTCCGCATATAACGTAATTGTACTGATGTAACTACTTTTGATGAAATCCTAAAATGGCCCCGTCTTCCAATTCAATTACAAATACAAACGACAAGCACTCACGACCACCACTCTTTCACCGGCAAGGTTGAAGTTTCCCTTCCGCACTTTCTTGCACTTGGATAAACTATGTCGACACCGGAAAGCCCGCATCCAGAATCCAACACCACGCGCCAAGAGCACAAGCAGCGGGAAGGCGGCGACTGGCGACCGGCGACCGGCCGGCAAGGAGAAGAGGAGTGAACCACTCGCCGCCGCAGCAGCATGCAGCGGAGGTCGAACGGCGGAGAGGCTGGCGAGCAGAAGCCCGTCGCGGCGATCCCGCCTTCGCCCATGAAGGCCGTGCTGCCGT
>JAADYB010000530.1:0-18378 GCA_023338075.1 Phytopythium litorale
CAGCAACCGTCGACCGGCACGTGTTGAAGCTCGAGACCACCACCAAAGTTCGCCATGCTGGGTTCGTCGATGCGGCTTGACGCATCGGAGAGGAGGAGGAGGAGGAGGACACACTGAAGGCATCACGGCCGGGTTGTAAACAATCGTTGACCAGACAGGTGACATCTTGTTGCAGCTTTGTGGAGGAGTGGTGCCACCTCCTCGGTGTGGTTCAGCTCTATGGACACGCCAGCGTGGAGAGGACCTCGACGACCATCGCACCTGACACCGATCAGACCAAAATCACAGCCTAGCGCAGCGTGCCTCATAGTGAGATACATCGCACTCGGGGCATCGGTGAATGTACCCAGTCCGGAGTGGAGGTTCATGGACGCCAGCAGGCTGCGTCCACACTCGATTTTATCGTCCCTGCCCCACAGCTTTGCGTGCACCGCAGCATAGTCACATCGTGAGCACCTCAAACGGACTTGCAGTGTGAAGCATTTTGCTGCTGCTTGCAGCTGGGGGAGACGATTGGGTATCTGGGTGATTACATCTGGGCATTTGTGTTTTACGATGATTTTATCCCTCATTTTCAACCACCCAAACCTCCAAACTGACTGTCGAATCATCCAACGGTTCAAAGGGTAATTGAAGCCCGCCACCTGTTTTCATCCGGGTTTTACTCGGCGGTTTCAGATCCCCGCGTCACGGCGTTTCAGCCGCGTGGCCAGCGCAAAGTGCCCATTTCCGCAGTCCACAAGCCGACGGAGGAAGGCGTCGGCCCCCCGCTGCCCCACCGCCCGCCCTTCCGCCCGCCCCACCGCCCGCCCTTCCACCGCTCCACCGCCACCATGAGCCGCGCGGGCAAGCCCATGGACGACCAGGCGAAGCTGAAGAAGGTGCTGGACGAGCTGACGAAGCGCGAGGAGAACAAGTTCTGCGCCGACTGCGGCTGCCGCGGGCCGCGGTGGGCGTCCATCAACCTGGGCGTGTTCATCTGCATCGCGTGCTCGGGCATCCACCGCAGCCTGGGCGTGCACCTGACGTTCGTGCGTAGCGTCAACCTGGACTCGTGGACGGCCGAGCAGGTGCAGCAGATGCAGAAGTGGGGCAACGCGCGCGCCAAGGACTACTACGAGGCCAACGTGCCGCGCGACTACCGCGTGCCCAACGAGCACTCGTCCGTGCGCGAGAAGGAGATGTGGATCCGCGACAAGTACGAGCGCAAACGCTTCGCGCGCCGCGACGGAGACGGCTCGCGGCGCCGCAAGGACGAAGAGGAGGAGGAGTCCTCGGAGGAGGAGGAGCAGGACGCGCGCCGTCGCCAGCGCCGCGACAAGCCGCGCGGCTCCAACTCGCGCACGGGATCGCGCGAGGCCGCTGCCCCCGTGCGTACGCGCGCGCCGGAGCCCGCACCCAAGGCCGCCGCGCCCGTCGCAGACATCCTCTCCTTCGACGCCTTCAGCGCGCCAACGCCGGCACCGGCGCCAGTCCAAGTCGCCCAGCCGCCTGCTGCTCCGGCGGCGGCCCCCAAGCAGGACGAGTGGGCATCGTTCTCGGGATCGTCCGGCGCGGGCGACGCGTTCTCGGCGCCGCCGGCCAACCAGCACTCGTCCAAGATGGCCAACATCATGGCGAGCTTCGGCGCGCCTGCTGCGGCCCCCACCGGCTTCCCTGGTGCTGCGCCGATGGGCGGCATGGGGATGGCGCCGGGTATGGCGCCGGGTATGGGAATGCACCCGGGAATGGGCATGCATGGGATGCCTGGAATGAACGGCATGGGCATGGCGCCGACGGGGATGCCGATGGGCATGCCGATGGGGATGCCCATGGGGATGGGTGCGCCTCAGCAGCAGTTTATGAACCCGATGATGCAGCAGGGCGGCATGAACCCGATGATGGCCGGCGGCAACGGCTTCCCAGGTTAGTGACTAGCGCTGCTGCGTTCATGATGCATGGAGTGGTGCCTGACGTCGTGTTGTGTGCGCTACAGGAGCGATGGGCGGCGGGTTCCCGCAGCAGCAGCCCATGGGCATGATGAACTCGATGGGCGGCATGCAGATGAACCCGGCGATGGGCGGCGGGTTCGCTCAGCAGCAGCAGCAGCAGCATCCACCGCAGCAGCAACAGCAGCAGCAGCAGCAGGGTGGGCTGAACCAGCCGTTCGTCAATCTCGGCGGGAGCAGCAGCAACAACCCGTTCTTTTAGACTGCGGACGCGAGCGGGCGAGTGCACGAGGGGCATAGAATCAAGAGCGCGGAGCCCGGTTTCATGTTGCGATCCGACCCTCCGTCTCCATTTCTATTCGTCTCCATCGTCAGGAGACTGGCAGCAGGTACTTGGCCTCGAGCAGGAAGTGCTCGGCTCGCTTCTTGGAGACGACCACCGCGCCTTCGCCTCCATCGTCCTCGTCGTTCTCGTTCCCGAACGCGTCGCTGTCGTTCGTGAGCAGGTCGAACAGCTCGAGGCGCTCGCCGCCCGTCAGCTCGAGTCCGTTGGTCGCGAGGCACTGGCCGAACCCGTCCAAGTCGAGACGTCCCGCCTGCTGGATGCTGCCGCGAATCCTGTCCTCAAACGCCTCGAAGGCTGCCTGCCACGCGTCCATGGCGCGCCGCAGGAAACCCTCGAGCTCGACGGGCTTCTTGTCCAGTCCGACGCGGTAAAAGCGCTCGAGCAGCGCGCCAAACGCTGGGTGTTCGTCCTGGAAACACTTGGGGAACACCAGGCGACACGCTTCAATTGCCACGGCCGGCAGCAGCGCCTTGGCGTCGGCGCTGGAAGGCGTGGAAGTCTCTCCGTCTCCGATGCTCTCGGTCCAGACGGACACAAGCACAGAGTATGCGAGCGGAGCACTCGACCGCGATGGATTGGATGCCGCGAACGATGTCTGCGATGGCGACAATGGAGATAGCGCCATTGGCACTGAGCCATTGGTGACGGAGAGAGAGGAAGACGCTGACGGGGGCTTCTTGGCTGCGAGCAACTTGAGAAGCGTCTTGACGAGCCGCTGGAAGAAGCGGAAGGCGTAGTCCCTGGACGCCAGGCGCGACGGGGACCTATCGGCGCCAAGGAACCACGCGAACAAGTCGCAGCGCGTGTGGTTGAGCAGCGCGGCGTAGTGCACCAGCGATCGCTCGAGCTGCAGCGAGTGCATGACGGCGATCGACTTGATGCCGTACTTGCGCGTGAGGAAGTCTCGTGCGAGCGTCTTGAAGCTGGGCTTTGGCGCACGACGGAGGAACCCCCAGCGATCGTCCTCTGTGCTCAGCACCGACACTCCGCCGTCCTCTGCGCGTTTGAGGCTCAAGTAGGCGCCAGACTCGTCCACGGCATCGCGGGAGAACTGCAGGTGCAGGATAGATGTGAGCAGGCGACAGACCTCGGCGAGTGGAAAGATGCGGAGCGAGGCCGACGCCCGCTTGCCGTATGCCGAAGACGCCAGTTGGTTGCCAAAGTTGACGCCGTTCTTTCGCCTGCGCGCTCCAGCCGACGACCGCCGCCGCGTCTTCCGCCGCTGTCTGGCGTCGCTGTCGCTGTTGCCATCGTCTCCATCGCTGGGCAAGCGATTGGCCTTGGCGTCGTCATCTTCCGCGTGCTCATCGACACTGACAAACCGGTGGTTGCCGCAGGTGCAGGAGCAGGTGGCCGCTGCATCCTTCGACGGCGAAGACAGAGGTGCCGGTGAGGAAGAGGACGACGCCATGAGCTGCTGAGCTTTCAGTATGCGTCGCGCGGGCGTCTCGAACGCGCGCAGACGCTGTCGAAGGTCCTCTGGCAGCGCTCGGGCACTCGTGCTCTCGTCCATGAAGCAGAACTCGGCGGCGATCTCCTGCAGGAGCTCGGTGCGGTCCAGCGCAGTCTTGATCACCCGCGCCTGGTCCGAGTGGAACGTGGTCGACCCCGAGCGGATGCAAGTGTCAGGATCAAGGCCTAGGCTATCGAACAACTCGTTGACGAAGGACGCGAGTCTCTTGGCGTCGTTGGACTCATCTCTCTCGCGCAGCGCGTCTTGCAGCTCGTCGTGGGCCACAAAGGCGAAGTACTCGCGCAGGAACTCGCGGCGAGCTGGCTCGTCCAACGCGTCCACCGCGATCGCCAGCACCTCGGCCAGCGGCTTGTGCTCGCGGTCGCTGATCGCCGCGTCCAGCAGCGCTTGGACGAGTTTCAGCGCGTGACTGTCTCTCAGACTCGCGAACACGCGCGTCATCTCGCGCACAAAGTCCTGGAAGTTGCTGTCGAGCGAGGACAAGGCATCGTCTGCACTGTCACCGTCGCCGCGGAGGAAGAGGCGAGCCAGGAGCGGTAGCGCCGAGTGGCACGCCGCCTCCACCTCCACCTCTCGATCGCGAGGGTCTTCTCTCGTCGTCTCTTTTGATCGCACCGCTCGCTTCACGCGCTCCTGCATCTTCTCGACGAGGTGCGCAGCCTTCTGCTCCTGCAGCGCGTCACTCAATCGCTCGATCTCGTCTCTCTGGCTCGTGTCGGATGCCCGGAGTGACATGTTCAATTGCTGCTCACCCGCGAGCGCATGGAACCACGGCCGTCCGTGCTGGAAGTAGACGAGGAAGCGGTTCTTCTTGCTGCCGCGATCGCCCATCAACGTTGCGAGCTGCTCAAAGTTGGCGTACATGCCTGCACCGACCTCGTGTACGAGTCCGATCAGGAACGGGTACTGCTTCTCGAGCGAGTGGCCGAGCTGCTCGAGCGATCCCAGCGCGATCGCTGACAGCAGCACGTTCGGCCGCGGCCAGTCGGACACCATTGCTGTCGGGCACAAGCATCGTCATCGAGTGAGATTGGGCAGGGTGAAGGCGGTGAGGCGCGAGTTGATCGCACCTTTGGCCTGCGCGAAGGTCGTCTCAGAGAAGAGCACGGAGGAGCGGAAGTGGCTCTGCTCGGCCTCCCACAGCTCCAGGAACGCCTGGAACTTGGCGTGCGCCGCCACGGGGTCGGTCGTCACCGGCAGCGCTGTGGCCGTCATCTTCGCTGTGTAAGCGTCATGAGGAGTTGGAGGGTGTGCTGTGGTGTGATGGTCGCTGCCGTCGTTCAAGTCGCTGATGGTCGGAAAAAAGCTCTGGCTGTGAACGCCGATAGTGCCGACAGCGATCGGAATCGTGTCGACGTCGTCGACAGACCGGTCTGCCACCGAGCTGCGCGCCTGAGACGCACTCGCCGGTCGCGTTCGCGGAGAGAAGAGATGGCCAGTGGCTTTGGACACGGAGGTCGGAGACGGCACCCTCGAGGCGGACAGCGGACGTTTCGGCCGAATTGGAGAGGTCGGGGGAGAGGCGCCAACAGCGCTAGCCATGCGCACTTCGGGTTGGCGACGCAGGAGCTTGCCGACGCGAGGGCTGGCTCCGATGCCCAGACTCGCTGTCTTGGACGATGTGAGTCCGTGAGAGCGGATCGACCGCGCCGACGTCGGAGTCGCGGGCGACGTTCGTGGTGGGAGCGACAGCGACAGCGATAGCGAAGACATGGCTGTCGGTGGAGGAGGAGCCATCGCTCGCCCACTTGCACGTGCTGTCCAGGCTGAGGTGCGTGGAGAGGCAAGACGATCTCCAAATGATGTTGAAGTGTTTGAGTGGCAAACGCGACTGGTATTTTTAGCCCCTCAAAGACTTCAGATCAAGCACAGCATGGATGCGACACCTTCTCCTTGATGTCTTGATGTAGTGGTCTCAGTTGCAAGTGTTGCTTCTCGCGTGGCTTGGCTCGCTGCTATCTTCTCGTCGCATGAGATTGAGTCTTCAGCCGTGTCGACAGCATGCCACCAGAACCAGGGTTGTTGGGCATGGAAGACAGACAGGTCACCAGGCTGTGAGGGCGGTCCCCTTTTGAAGCGTGGACATCCCACTCCACGTCGTGGCCTTCCCGTGGCGGTGGCGTTGGCTTCTTCGTGAGTCGCAATCGGGAACAGGCGAGGCGAGCAGCACGCTCAGAACGTCGAGGGCCTCGAGGTGGACAAGAAGATGAATGAGGCGGAGCGCGATGAAGCGCTTCGCACGGCCGCCGAATCGGGTGATCTGGAAGCTGTGAGCGAGCTGATCCGATTAGGTGCTGACGCGAACGCGGAGCACATGTTCGGCTGGACACCGCTGTTCTTCGCAGCGGCGAATGGCCACACCGAGGTCGTTCGGTACCTCGTTGAGAGTTGTGGCGTCGATGTGGACTCTGCAGACATGCAAGGAGGGACTGCCTTGATGCGGAGTGTCGAAGCTGGTGCCATGACTAGTGTCAGCAGCCTCCTTGACCTCGGCGCAGACATCGATGATGCGGACTACAACGGCTTCACGCCCCTGATGCGAGCGGTCGAAGGGGGAAACGTAGATGTCGTCTGCTGCCTCATCGATCGTGGCGCCAGTATCGATCGGAGAAGCAATTGGGACAACACTGCTCTCTCTCTCGCGACGGAGCGAGGTTATCCCGAGATCCAGGCGCTGCTGGTGCCGCATTTGCCTTTTGACGGCGGTCGCACTGGAGGTCTCCGGGCTACGGCTGCAAAGTCTGCTCTGCGAGGAGAGAAGTGGCAAATCCCTCCATTCGAAGTCGAGCTGATCAAGGCCATTGACGTGGGGAGCGTGGGTGGTGGCGAATATCTGGCCAAATGGCTCGATGCCGATGTCGTGGTGAAGTTATTCGTTCCCGACGCGTCCGACTCGACCTTCGCTGACGAAGTGCGCCAGTGGAAGCAGATACGGCATCCCAACATACTCAAGCTCTACGGTGCGTGCGACGCTGGTCTGCAGTTTTTCGTATGTGAGTTCGCCAGTCACGGGTCTGTATCGGAGTACCTCAGAGTCTGCGACCCCGACAAGCGGACGCCTTGGACGTTTCTGTACCAAGCTGCGCTGGGCTTGGTGTTTCTGCATGAGCGAGGTCAAGTGCACGGCAGTCTCCGGTGCAGCAATATCCTGGTCGGCAGCGATGGACTTGCCAAGCTCGCGAACTTTGGACTGAGTCGCTTTGTCGGCGTTCGCGGCTCGTTGAATGATTTTCGGGGAGCGGCTCGTTGGAAAGCGCCGGAGTGGTTCATGGGAAAGGAGCCGACTATCCCTTCGGACGTTTACTCGTTCGGGCTGTGTATCTTCGAGGCCGTGACAGGGAACGTGCCATGGGTCCGGTGGGAAGACCAATATGTCAATATCGTGAAAGACATGTGGCGTCCAGAATCGAGCGACTCTCAGGAGCATGGGCCAGGGATTATTCGTGGACCGGTGAAGCATTTCACGTCGAAGCTGTGCTGCTTGGACCCAGACCGTCGTGCGAGTATCAAAGCTGTCATCTGCGACCTGGAGGAGATGGCGAAATGGGAAAGTCGTGAGAAGAGCGCAGACTTCGCTGCCACCTTTCAATCCGGGGACATTACTCGCAGGTGGAAGTCCTTGGAGCGCATGATTCCCGGGTGCAGCGTCGTGGTGAAAGATCTCGCGCTTGAAGAACTCAAACCGATTTACGAGCAGCTCAAGCAAGGCGTGCACTCGACTCAGGCGCTTTCGGACTTCCACGGTATCCTTGGTGATGTCTGTGATGCTGAAAACTCGGCAGCCGAGAGGAACAGCCAAGGCGAACACGATACTCCGACTGGACGCAACGATCTTTGGGTCGATGAAATCAAGAGACGCGCTACGGAGTTGCAGAAGCTGCTTGACAACAGCAAACCACGTGTCGATGGTGCAAGTGACAGCGACGCGACGGAAGGACCGACCGACAGTCGAATTGTCCAGATATTCGGGTCGTGGATGCTGCTCGTCAAGTACGAAGAACTATCACTCCAGTTCGATCGACTGATGACGGAGAGCACAACCTCCAACCTGACACCGAGCAAGCTCATCGATCAGATTCGACTGTTGCGTGAGAGTGCAAGTCATCCAAGCAGCGGCATGCTCGCGGTGCCATTCCCGTTGTGGTTTCTCCCGAAATTCGAGCTTCAAATCGACAAATGGCCAGCCATTGCCGAGGGCAGCTACGGAGTAGTACTCCATGCCAAGTGGCTCGACACGAAGGTCGTGGTGAAAGAGGTGAAAGTCGCACAGAATAACGCTGATCTCGAAACGTCGTGGGTCTCTCAAGACAGTAACAATGCTTCTTCGAGTGCCAACCGAACCGCGGACGAGGCCAACCAAGCCGAGATGCTGTCCAGGTTCAAGCAAGAAGCGGATATTTGGTTTGGATTGAGCCATCCTCATGTGATACAGCTGCTCGGTGCGAGCCACCTCGACACACCCTTTTTTGTGTGCGAGTACGCCACGAACGGGATTTTAGTGAAGTTCGTGCACGCCAATCCGAGCCAGTTGTGGCCCAAGCTGCTTGAGGCAGCGCTCGGACTGCAGTACCTTCACGAACGTGGGATCGTGCACGGAGACCTCAAGGGGAACAACATCATGATTGGCAGCAACGGCAAGACCAAGCTGACAGACTTTGGCTTGAGCTGGGCGGTCGACCAAGCCGACAAGAGTCAGGTGCACAAAACAGGTGCGTATCACTGGGTTGCACCAGAGTGCCACGACAGAGTCGACACGCCACCGACATTCGAATCGGACGTCTATGCCTTGGGCATGTGCGTGGTCGAGGCCATGCGGTTCGCAGATGCGACACAACAGGAACTGAACACCGCGACATTGAAGACCTTGATGCCGTGGGGAGAGCTGGGCAATCCCGTTGTCAAATTCAAAGCCATGAAAGGGGAACTACCGGCGAAGCCCAAGCGCTGCACACATGAGCAGTGGAGCTTAGTGGAGAGCATGTGCCGGCGCCGACCAAGTGACCGCATCAAGATAACGACAGTCGTGGACAAGTTGGCTGTCTTTGCCGGGATTTCCAACCAAATGGAGAGAAGCTACAGCGACCGACAAGCAGCACCAGTAGCAGAAACACCTTTTCCGATGTCGGTTCCAGATATCGCAGTCCAGATGATCGAGCTTCTTGCTGGGCTTTACAAGGATGAAAACTGCGGCGACTTGCACATCCTGAGCCAGGTATTTGAGTTGCTGTGGAAGCGACTCCAATGCGTCTGGGCCACAGTCAATGCAGATGAAGCTTTTCAAGGCCAGCAGGAGCTGCTCCTGCTCGTCGGGCGGCTGCGAAAGGATACGGAGACACTGCAAAGCTATCGCAGCCTACTGATTCAGTCGACTGAAGCTGCACTTCGGGCATTTGCAGCTCATCGGAGTCTGGACAAGTTTCTAGCAGCCCATTTCTTGAGTGGGAAGGACGGAGAAGGAAACCAGCCCTGCGATTGGAAGTCCAAGTGCTACTCATTGCTTGGGATCGAAGACAACGAAGGGTAAACCACGCCTGAGGATCATGGTGCGCCTGCGCGTGGAGGGCCTGGCGGCGCTCAAGGAAGATTTTGAGCGAGCACCCGGTGATCTGGGACTCTCGCTGCTGGAGTTCGCGAGCACCATGCTAGACCGCGTGAGTGGATGGGAGCCCGAGACGGCCGTGCCCTCGTGCATGCCCATACTTCGGCGCTGGCTCGTTGTGCAGCATGATCACGCGCCGTCCACGCTGCCGGTCACTTGTCTGTAGCGAATCCAGTAGAGATGCCAACAACAATTCACACACCATCGCAGACCATTGCCTCTGACAAACTCGTGGGCCTCTAACGACCAGCAGAGCAGCCCCTGCCGACAGGAAACTGCGGTGGAGGGGTGATCAGATCGGAATTGTGTATCCATCCCACCGTTTCGGACAGAACTCCATGCTTCCTGATCTTTCGCCGACTTGAAGCTTCAAGTGGCTGATTTTCGTGTCGTGATGAGGCCCCGCGAAACCTGATTTTTCACCCTCGAATCTTCTTGATTTGCGTTTTGTATGCCCCGAAGCATCTTCTCGTCGCGCTTTGCGTCCGATGGACGGTCGCATTCACCGAGAAGCCATTCGGGATTTCGTTCCGCCGCGCCAAGCCAGAAGACGCCCAGCCCAGAGCAGAGTGAGAGACTTGGAGAGAGACAACCAGTAGCAGGATGGCGTGCTCGTGCGCGGGGATGGTGGCGCTGCTGGTGCTGTTCGCGGCCGCCGCGCTCAACATTGTGTCGTTCATCCTGCCCATGTGGACGACGAGCTCGGTCGTGAACGCGTCGCTGGCGGACGAGCTCACGAGCGCCGACTTCGCGGCGGGTCTCTGGGGCTTCTGCACCGACGTGGAGCTCAAGTCGGGCGCGTCCTCGGCCAACGAGACGCTCACGTTCGACCACTGCTACTTCTTCCACACGTCGTCCAAGTACGACCTCACCGAGATCGACGACACCTTCATGTCCAACTTCTCCGACTACAGCGTGTGCGACGGCTACAAGGAGTCGCAGGACGCGGGCGACGAGGTGCTGCTCGTGTACACGAGCGTTCTGGCGTACGTGGCTGGCATGAACGGCACGTCGTTCGGCTCGTTCCTGGACAAGTCGTGCGGCGGGCTGGGCTCGGCCTCGCTCGTCCTCGGCGCCATCAGCATGTCGGCGGGCGTGCTCGCGTTCACCTTCTTGACGCTGGGCATCACGTGCTGCAAGAGCAAGTCGTTCTTCGTCGTGGTCGGCCGCATCCTGGTCGTGGTCGCGTTCTTCGCCACGCTGCTCACGTTCATCCTGTGGCTACCCCAGTCGCACATGCTCGGCGACGAGGACGACGTGACGCTCAACGGCTCGTTCGTGATCAGCGTGATCGCCGCGGCGCTCTATCTCGTCGGCCTCGGCCTCGTCGCGCGCCACGCGGCCATCGGCAAGTAGTGCGCAGATCGGCGGCGTGTCCGTCAGGAGATGCAGGAGAGCAGCTAGCTATGCTCGAGCTCTCGTCCTGGGCTTGATCTCTGCATTCAGTGAGAATACACCAATGCGCTTCCACTGCAGTGAGCCCCCCCTCCCTCTCAGTGTCCGCGCACCGGTGGGGATAATGAAGCAGAAAGTTCCAGCCAACACGCACCGCCAGTCGAGCGAATATCCCGCGATTGGATAGTGAGCGTCGCACGCGCACGTTGCACAGTTGCAGTCGCTGCAAGTGAAACCTGCTCGGCGGATGGGGTCGTCGCGCACCCATCTCAGCAAGATCCCAGACAGAACTGGATTTTGAGTCGCCATCAATTGATAGCCCTTATCAAATGGAATAGTGCATCGATCAGATTGACCCAGATCACTGTCTGAAACACGATGTCAAAGACCAATTTATCAAGTAACTGATTGATTTCCAAATTTGATATGCGATCGGTAAACTCGAGCAGGTCATCACCAACCACATGACAGCAAGAGTACCCATTGCGCACTTCGGTCACGCACGAGGTGCTCGGTGCCGTCCTCACAACTCAACACGCTCGCCGCCAAGCGAGACCATCAGCCGTCGACGACCGCAGCGACTACAGATCTGACGGAGCGATGGGCTGTACCAAGATCGGCGCGCTGGCGTTGCTGATCTTCTTCACGTCCGTGGTGCTCAACCTCGTGTCGTTCATACTGCCCATGTGGACGACGAGCAACGCAGTGAACGACTCGCTGGTCGCCAAGCTCTCGAGCGCCAGCTTTGCGGCGGGGTTGTGGGGCTTCTGCACCGACGTGGAGCTCTTGTCTTCGTCCGCGGCCGGCAACGCGTCGGGCACGTTCAACCACTGTTACCTGTTCCGCACGCCGACCAGATACAACCTGACACAGGTCGTCCCGAGCCTCACGACCAACTTCTCGCACGGCAGCGTGTGCCACGACTACAGCAAGGCGCGTGTGCTCGGCAGGGACGCGCAGCTGGAGTACGCGAGCGCGCTGGCGTACTCAGCGGGCATGAACGACACGACGTTCGACAAGTTCCTGAGCACTTCGTGCGGCGGAGTGGGTCACGCGTCTCTGGCGTTCGGCTCCATCAGCATCTTCTCGGGCGTGTTCGCGTTCATCGCGCTCGTGCTCGGCGTAACATTCCGCAAGACCTCGTCGCTCATCATCTTGCTCGGGCGTGTCATGGCCGTGCTCGCCTTCTTCGCCACGCTGCTGACGTACATCCTCTGGGCGGTGCAGTCACGGATGCTCAACGACGAGGACGACGTCGCACTGGCCGGGGCGTTCCAGCTTAGCGTCTCCGCGTCGGTCCTGTACCTCGTCGGGATGGCGCTCGTCGCCGCCTTTCGAGACCAACGTAAGTGTCTCGCTCACACGCCGGTATGCTACACAGTCAGGTTGCTAACAGCGCATTGGTCGTTCGTGCTCCATGAACAGTCGACGATCTTGACTTGGTCTGGGCCGTCCCGCTCTACGTGCTCTCGCAGTCGTGACAGAAGCACAAGAGGACAAACGCCACGACCACTAGAGTCCGTCCGCTGTAGAATACTTCGTAGAAGTGGTAAATAGTAAACCCAAGACACACTTCACTTGCCAAGCTTGGACATCTTGACCACCAAGCTCATCGTTCCTTGGCACCTGA
The DNA here is from genome assembly GCA_023338075.1 of Phytopythium litorale. Classification (NCBI taxonomy): domain Eukaryota; phylum Oomycota; class Peronosporomycetes; order Pythiales; family Pythiaceae; genus Phytopythium; species Phytopythium litorale. Next base: position 12,373 of record JAADYB010000530.1, read on the forward strand.
TTTTCTCGATGACAGGTGGATACACTGTGAGCTGGATACTCTGACAAAGGCTGACACTTCACCTTACATCCCCGAACTCCATGTCTTCTCACTCTTGAATCGCCATCAAGACGCGCATCAACCAACTTCCAGCAACGATGGCGTGCTCGCTCGCAGGCGGCGTGGCGCTCGTCGTGCTGTGCATCGCGGTGGCGCTCAACACGGCGGCGCTGGTGCTGCCGCTGTGGAGCGCGACAAGCTTCTCCACCAGCGACGCACAGAGCGCCGTGCGGGCGGCAGACCTGACGGCGGGCGTGTGGGGCTTCTGCATCGACGGGAGCGTCCGGTCGAGCCAGCTCGCGCGTTCGTTCGACCAGTGCTTCTACTTCCACGTGCCGTCGAGCGTCGCCCTGCCCGCGCTGTTCGCGGGCAACAGCTCGGTGTACGACGACGTCAGCGTGTGCAGCGGCTTGGCGGCCGCGTCCTCGAACACGACGGCGCAAGAGGACTACGTGTCGACACTGGCGGCGCTTGCGGCGCAGAACGAGACGACGTTCGCCGCCTTTCTCGAACGCTCGTGCGGCGCGCTGGGCTACTCGTCGCTCGTGCTGGAGCTCGCGTCACCCGTCCTCGGCCTGCTCGGCCTGCTCGCGCTGCTGGCCAGCGTCGTGTGCTTCCCGCCGGGCGAGAAGCGGCTCCTGAGCACCAGCGGCAAGGCGGTCGTCCTGCTCGCCGCCCTCTGCGCGGCACTGGCGCTGGTGCTCTGGATCCCGCAGGCCAGCGCGCTGCAGGACTCGCACTTCGGCGGCGGACTCGTGCTGGCCGCGCTCGCGCTCGCGCTCTACCTCAACGCGCTGGCGCTCGTCTCGCGCCACGAGAAGGGCAGCGCCCGGGGCGTCGGCGGCCAGCTCCCGGCATAGCGATGCAAACCCTATGTGTGGTTGTGCAAACCCTAACGATGCTTTGTAATTCATGCGAATTTTTGTGTACTTCTCGTCGCCTAAGCCCCATGGAAACGCAGCGGCTGGGGACCGACCCTCTCGCTTCCTGCTCACTCTCCAATCCGCCAGCATGGCGCCTTGCAAGAGGGGGCGCCCCCCAGAAGCCGACAACCCACCCAAGCGCGCGAGGGCGACAACAGAGGGAGCAACCCTTGCGACTGTCGAGGTGGAACCGCCGCTGACTGCCACTCAAGAACCAGCTACAGAGGCACCCGGTCCGCCACACCGTCGCCCACATGGATGGGTGGTGCTGTCCCGACGGCTCCAAGAGGTCGTCCGCCAGCTGCGGGTTGTCCTCTTCGTCCACATCGCCGACGAGCGCAAGCTCTTCCGTGCCCGGAGGCACCTCAAGGTCCTCGAGCAGCGCCTGGCCTGGATCGTGATCGCACGCTCGAGGGAGCCTGCCGTCGAGATGACCGATGACGACGTGATCCGCATGCTGATCGAGCTCGACACCTGCTCGCTCGCTGAGCTGGGCGGCCATCTCCTGGTCCTGTACAAGCTCGTGCTGGAAGGGCGGGTACGCGAGGACCAGCCCCTCTTGTCCAAGCTCCTTCCCCATCGACGCCAGCAGCTCGAGGACGTGCTCGGCTGCGATGTCCGACATGCAATCGCCAACCAAGGACGACGACGCGACGGCCTCCTGTGCTCGATGTGGTTCACAGTGAGAACCACACCGAGCGTCGTGCCATCGCAGCGCACGCTCCAGGACCTGGCCGTGTTCCCGCACACCGCGGCATGGCCAACATCGGCGGCCGATCACGCGGGCAAGGTGCTCGCCTACAACAAGCACGTTCCGCGCTCTCCAGATGATCGAGTGGACGAAGGACCTGACCATGCTAACGAAAGGCCAGATCCGAGACGAGACTGCTGTCAGTCGAGTGAGGGCGACACAAAGGCATTGAAGAATGAGGAGAAGCTCGTCCTCTGCCGTACTCGCAAGTATCGGCTGCTGCCGACATCCGAGCAGCGACACACGCTCCTGTGGCTCATATAACGTGTAGATGGACATACAACCGAGCCGTCGAGCACTACTACAAGGTGGGTGTCTCGAACGCCATCACCTTGGCGAGCCTCCATGTGACCAAGAGCACAATAAAGCCGCATGTCTACCCTGACGGCATGGAATCGCCACTAGCTTGGGTGCTCAAGACGCCCTCGGACATCCGTAACCAGATCATGCGCACATTCCTGGCGAACGTGAGCAGCACCTTCACGAACTTGAAGAAGCACCACTTCATGCGATTCTCCATCAAGTACAAGGGCAAGTTTGTGAACCCGATGCGCACATTCAACATCAGCGGGATAAATGCCTCCATCAAAAGCATCGATGAGGGCCCTCGCCCGCTACTATCCATCCCTAAGCTGATGGGGATCCCGATCTGCTGCTACCGGGGCGTCCAAGTTACCAGTCAGATCCAGATCACGGTCCAGCACGGGTTCTTCTACCCCATCATCCCTCAGTACGCGAGACCACCCACACCAGAGCTCCATGGTCGGTGCATCGCGCTTGACCCGGGCATCCGCACATTCTAGACCGGTGTAGACCTCGACGGAACGACAGTGGAGATCGGGCGGTACACGGTGAGCGCCAAGACGCATGAGGAGCAGCCAGATCCCACCCACCTCCAACAGTTAGAGTCGAGAGCGAGTATGGCGCAGCACGACATGGCGGTGGCTCGCAATGCTCATGGCCACAGGACGGGCAAGGAGTGGAAAGCGTATGCGCAGGTCAAGCGCACGTTCCATAGCGCCACCGGTAAGCTGTCGAACTGTGTGAAGGATCTCCACCACAGGGCGTGCTCGTTTCTGACCGAAAACTACGACACCATCATCCTCCCGATTTTCCGATCCAAAGAGATGGTGCGGCCCAGCACGCCCCGGACGCACGCATTCAACCGCTCTCTGCTTGGCCTCAAGCACTACCAGTTCCGTAAGCTATTGGAGGCGAAGTGCGCGATGCTGGGCAAGACCCTCGTCGTCTGCTCTGAGATGTACTCGAGCATAACATGCGGAATCTGCTCCAGGCTCCATCCGAGCCTCGGCGCGTCGGAAGTATTCCAGTGCCCGCACTGCCACCACAGAGCAGGCCGCGATGTCAATGCCGCGTTCAACATCCTTCGCTTCGTCGTCGGCGCCTCGCTTCAGAGTTTCCATGTGCATCGCTAGTTTTTCGTCTCGGACTGCAGCGAGACGTCCGACAGGTCAGAGTGAGTTGGCTGTTGTGTTCTGCAGTGCCCTTGTGATAAGCGAGCGTATCTTTTGCCCCACAATGGGTCGCGCAAAATGTGCCACGTGTGTCACTATATCGAATCATCATCGGAAACCCTGTTTATTCCCCACAACGTATGCTGTCACTATTACGAATCCCACCGCCCTCTCCTTCGCGAGGGAAACGAGACTGACACAACGGAAAACGAGCGACGACCGGCACGGCGGACGCTTCAGACAGGCAGGCGCAAGCAGCGAGCGAGGGCTGCGGGGCGGAGCACTCCCAGGGGCAGCGAAGGGGCGAGCGAAGATGCTGGTCAAGTACCCGATCATGGGGCTCTCGTACGCCCACGGGTTCTTCGCCATCTGCGGCGGCGGCGGCTCGCTCAAGTCGGGCATCAAGAACACGGTGGTGCGTCCCGTCCGCCTCCGGCGCTCGGGCGTTGCTGCATGCCGGCGCTAACACGGTCGTTGTCGGTGGATTCCCTATGCCAGGACGTGTACCAGCTGTCAGACAGCGACCCGTCGGGCTTCTCGAAGGAAATGTCGGTCGAGACGGGCATGGAGCTCGCGTCGGGCGTCGCCTTCTCCCACGACGTACGTGTCTGCTGGCTGCCAGAGGACTGCTGGGAACGGCAAGGCTGACGGACTGTGTGCTCCTGCAGGGCTCGCTGATCGCCGTGTCGGTGAACGCAGCGTGCTGGGTCTACGAGATCGACACCAAGGCCAAGAGCATGGCGCTGCTGGTCAAGTTCCGCACGGACTTTGCCGTGCACGAGAGCTCGCAGGTGAGGCCGACTCGTGCGCGATTGGTCTGCATTCCCGTCATAATAACCATGTGATGTGCTGTGCCCAGTCAACGGCATGCTTTGTCGGCAACTCGACCATCCTGACGGGCGGTGAGGACGGCGTCGTCCGCGTCTGGAGCTTCAAGCGCGAGGTGTCGTCCTCCGACCGTGCCCACGGCTCGTCCTCGTCTTTGAACTGCAGCGTCCCCGAGCACGGCGAGCATACTGAGACTGTTATCGAGGCGCCAAAGGTCGGAGACATCGCGCTGGGAGGGAGCGTGATGGTGACATTGACACGAGAGTACCGCGGACACACGAAGCGCATCCGTGGCGTCAACGTCGACCTTTCGCACCGCAACCTGGTGGTCTCCAGCTCGGAAGACCAGTCGTGCCACCTGTGGCGCCTGACGGAGGACACGCCGATTTGGAGGTTTTCCAAGGATGACGCGCTGGACCTTGCCTTCCAGACGCTGCCGACCAAGCCGCTGCCTGGCCCGCGCAAGCACCAGTTCCGCTGCGTGCAGTTCGCCAACAACGGGCGAGCGCTGTACACGGTGCTGACGCCAGCCCGTGGCGACTCAATTCTGCTCAAGTGGGTGCCCGAGTCGATCACGCAGGAGAACTCGGAGCAGTGGCGCTGGGTGGTCGAGGCGTCTGCAATCGCTGGCGACAAGCCCGTGGCGAGTCTCTCGGTGAGTCAAGATGACAAGTTTGTGTGCACGGCCGCGGTCTCCGGCGACGTGAAGGTGTTCTTGGCGTCGACGCTCCAGCCGTACAAGAAGATTTCGCAGGAGCAGCACACGTTCGCGATCACAGGCATGAGCTTCGCGCCGTCCCCGGACAAGAACTCGCCGTTCTGCCATTTGGTGAGCGGCGGCGCGGACAAGTACCTCCTTCGCCACGACATTCCGCTGCAAGGCGGCGAGGTGGCTGGCGGGCTCCAAGTCGTGGTGTCGGCCGCGAAGCGCGTGATTGGTGGCACAGTGGGGCTTGGACTGAGTGCGTTCATGGCCGTGCTGGTGCTATTTATTCTCTTGCTATTTATTCATGCGGAGGCAGCGCTTCTTCTCGACGGCCCACTGGAAGGCTTCAAGGTAAGCGCATGCGTGAGGCAGGTCGCGTTCTCACAACCACTCACCGCTCGATGCTGTCGTTGCTTCCTCCAGGACTTGAGCGCTCTACGCGTCGACTCGCCCAACGCGATCGCGACCGTGGCGACCGTCCTCGCCAGTCTCATCGTGCCGACGGTGATCGCCAAGCGCAGCGCGACTACGACGCTGTTCTTGTGGAACGGCCTGCTCTGCCTGCTGTCCGGCGCCGTGACGTTCTACGCCGCCGTGTCGCCCGACTTGCGGCTCACGTGGGCCACGGGCGACTCGGCGTTCGACGAGCTCCTAGGTACGCCTTCGCACCGGTCGACGCTTGACGGGATGCCGACTGACGGACGCCTGTGCTCCCGACAGACTACAAGATCTCGATCATCCTCGGCGGCCTGGCGATCGCCTTCCTGCTCGCGCACTCGCTACTCGCCCAGCTGCTCTAGGCTAGCCACTCATCCCCCCCAGTACACCGGTAGACACACGGTCGACCACCATGGACCAACTACCATCTCATCTCGTCTCCCGTCCACAAGAAGTCTTGACCTGGTTGACCTGGTTGAAGTCGGAATCAGGGTCTTCTATTCCAACCCACCACAGTACTCTCAATCAATCGTGAGTGATGGTCGTCCTCATTCTCGCCGCCTCACACCCGAATGATACAAATACAACGCAACCGTCTCCCCCAGCAACACCTTGAGGCGATCGGTCATGGCGGCGGTGGGTGCCAGCGGCGGCGCGGACGCAGCGCACGACGCGCCCGTCATCACCTTCGGCGACTTCTCCATCGCCGAGACGCAGCAAGTGCTGCGCCAAGGTACCGCCCGGCCTGCAGCTGCAGCCGCCTTGCCTTGTCTCGACGTCCACTGATTGATCCATGACCTTGTCCATGACCTCGTCCGTGACCTCGTCTGTGACCATGCCGCGACG
>JAADYB010000531.1:0-18377 GCA_023338075.1 Phytopythium litorale
GAGATTGAACAGACGATCGACGAGCAGTGCAGCTCGGAGTTTGCACTCCAAGCAAAGCTGAAGGAGGAGAAGGAGGTTGTCGAGGAGGAAGTGCGTGAGCTTGAACGGCAGCTTAAGCTCAAGCTCGACCGCGTCCACGAGATCCAGAGCGCGATTGACGTGGCGCAGCGCGACATCGACGTTGTGCGCGGTCGGTACTCGCGGCAGCTGAAGCGCATTGCTGACCGTGAGCAGGGCATCTTGAAGACGAAGGTGGAAGTGGAGTCTGATGGCGAACAGCTCGTGCAGCAGCGCGATGAATTCAAGGAGCGGATCACTCGGTATGAGTCCAATATCTCCACAATCGGGAAGCGGATTACCGCTGTTCGGAAGGAAATGCGTGCGGCGGCGTTGCTGGCGAGCGTGCTAGAGGTTCAGGAGACGCGTCGTGATCAGTCGATCGTTCGGAAGCGGCAGCACGCGGCCGAGCTGAGCACGCTGAACGATGCGGTTGCGGTGGCCGAGCAGAGCTTCACGATGCTGCGGAATCAGCACGACGAGCAAGAGAAGTCGCTGTCGATCCATCGCAACGCGATTGCCTCGGCCGAAGCGATGATCCCGCGACTAGAGCAGGAGAAGAAGACGGCAGCTGCACAGCGGAACTTCAAGGAAGCGGCACGGATCTCCAAGGACATCAAGGCGCTGGAGAAGGACCGCAGCTCGGCTGAAGAAATGGTCGAGGTCGTAGAGATGGAGCTACAAGACTTGAAGGAGCGCATCACGAAGCGGGAGACGGATTTCGAGGTGAAGAAGGAAGAGCTGAAGAGCGTGGAGAAGCAGCTCGAGCTCAACTCGCTCTCGGAGCTGTGGAAGGAGGCGAAGCACCTGCGTTCTTCCCTCCGTCGGCTGGAGAAGTGCAAGACGGAAGGCCCGGCGGCGGACGACGGCATCGACTTTAGATCGTCCGCTTTGCTGTTGGTTCAGGCGGAGTATGACGCCTGCATGGTGCAGGTGGAGGCGCTTGAGAAGAAGTACGACGTGTCGGACCCGTCGAAAGATGAGCCGGAGGACGAGAGCGACGAGGAGGAGGACGAGTCGGTTGACGGCGACTACCATGAGTCGAGCGCCGTCGCTGGTGTTGGGTCCCTGGAAAGCGGCGCCGTGTCCAACGACGTCAACACGGTTGAGGATGGCGAGAAGGCGCTGGAGGATATTTCCTTCAAGCTGACGGAGCTGGAGGGCATGATCGAGACCGCTACCGAGAACGAGGACTACGAACTCGCGGCGCAGCTGGACGAGAAGGTGGAGGTGCTGAAGCGGCGGCGTGAGTCGATTTTGGCCTTGACCCAGACTGCGCCAAAGGCGGAAGAGCAGGCGACCCACGAGCTGGATAGTGAAGAAGAGGAGGAAGAGGAAGAAGAGGACAGCATCGAGAACGTGTCGGGTGAAGCCGAGGATCACGAGGAGGACGCCCGCGAGCAGTACGGCCACCAAGAGTTCAGCAGCCCGGTCATCACCGCTGCAGACAACGAGCCAGACCTGAACGTCGAGCTGGAAAACGTGCAGCTGCGCATCAAGATGCTGCAGCAGCAAATCGAGCTAGCAACCGAGAACGAGGACTACGAGACTGCCGCGACGTACGACGCCGAGCTGGAAGATCTTCGCGCGGAGGAGCAGGAACTGCAGGAGTTGCTGGAAGACCAAGCAGCTGAGACGGAGGACGCTGCGACTTCGAGTCCGGAGCGCACGGAAGAGCCTGCTGCTGCTCCTGCTGGCGGCCTCTTCGGTGGTCTTGGGATCAAGGCGCACTCGTCGACGTCTCTCCACTCGGACACCCACAGCGAGCACAAGAGCGTGCACAGCGAGCACGAGGCGCCTGGCAGCGTCGGCACGAGCGCCGTCGGTGGTCTCTTTGGTGGTCTCGCGCTCAACTCGTCGGCCCAGTCGATCGACAGTCAGGTCGCTCCAGCTGCGGAAGGCTCGCTGTTTGGTGGTCTGCAGCTCAGTAATGGGTCGGCGGGCTCGAAGGACGAGTCGACTGGCTCGGAGTATGCCGAGGTGGTGGACTCGAGTGCTGTCGCCGTCGAGACGGTGGGGATCGTCACGACGACCACGACTGTTGCTACGACGACTGTCGCCGAGTCGCCCACTTCATCGCGCATGAAGGACTCGTTCTTCGGTGAGCGTCCAACTCACGAGCTGTCGCCGGAGTTGGTTGGCGCAAGCAGTGCGACTGGGTCCATGTTCAGCGGCCTTCAGCTGAGCGGTGGCGTTTCCCACTCCAAGGACGAGTCGGCACCGATCCTGAGCATCGACCCCGTCGATGAAGAGAAGGAGAACACGCCGGAGGCGAACGATGGCCCTGCTCCTCACGAAAACGAGCGAGTCGAAGCGGAGGAGAAGCCCGCCAGTCTCTTCGGTGGACTCCAACTCAGCAGCGACACGACCGAAGTGGTTGAGACCGAAGTGGTCGCCACCGAGACCGAAGTGGTTGCGACCGAAATGGTTGCCACCGAGACCGAAATGGTCGAGGAAAAGGTCGAGGAAGAGGCGGAGGAAGAGGTCGAGGAGGCTCCCAAGAGCGCGGGCGACACGCCCATGACGATCTTGGAGCTGTCGGACCACAGCGAGTCGACGAGTCGACGCGCGTCGGCGACGCCTCGCAGCGAGAGCGAGGACCCGTCCGAGTCGGCGGCCGCGACCGCGACGTCCTCGCTCTTCGGCGGCCTCTCGCTGTCGGGCGTGACCATGACGAGCACGACGACAACGATGGCGACCACGTCCACGACGTTCGTGGGCACCCGGGGGCTCGCGGACGAGGACGAGCTCGAAGAGAAGGCGGCGGCCCCGTGATCGGCTGTGCGATGCGTGCAGCCCAGGGCAAGGTATGTGCTGTGTGACTCATTTACAATGAAAGCCAAACATGAATCGACAGCCCCACGTGAAGAAGAAGAAGGCGCTGCAGAAGGAACGGTTGACACCCCCACGCGGCGTTTGACGGCCGGTCGGGTCTATTCCTATCGCGGGGAGCTGGCATCCAGCGGCGGCTCCCCGTCCGTTTCCCCTCACTCGTCTCTCTGTCTGGCTTTGCAGTTGCAGGTGCCGCTTCCCCGGCGCATTCCCCCATCCGGCCCCGAAGCGAAGCGCGAGAAGGCCCGACCGACCCCAGCAGCGGCTCGAGATGCGCAAGAAGCTGGGCGTCGTGGGGCTGGCGCTCATCACGTACTTCAACGTGAGCGGCGGCCCGTGGGGCTCGGAGCCGATTGTCGCGGCGTGCGGACCGCTCGTGGGTATCGCGGCCACGCTCGCGTTCCCGTTCGTGTGGTGCCTGCCGCTCGCGCTGTCGTTCGCCGAGCTCTTCTCGGCCTTCCCGACCGACTCGAGCTTCTGCACGTGGGTGGGCAAGGCGTTCGGCCGGCCCGCGGGCTTCTACGTCGGCTACTGGTCCTGGGTCGCCGGCGTCATCGACAACGCCATCTACCCGTGCCTCATGGTCGACTCGATCTACGCCGTGCTCGTGGGGCCAGCGGCCAGCACGACCATCAACTCGTACGTCGTGCCGTACTGGATGTACCTCGTACGCGTGACGGTCGCGACCGTCTTCATGCTGCCGACCATCTACAGCATCGATGCCGTCGGCCGCTTCCTGCTCGTGCTCGGCGTCGCCATGGTGCTGCCGTTCCTCGTACTCCTGGCCGTGAGCGTGCCGCAGATCGACCCGCACAACTGGCTGGCCGTGCGCACCGACCCCAACTGGAGCCAGCTCGTGAGCGTGCTCTACTGGAGCTACAGCGGCTTCGACGCCGCCGGCGCGTACGCGGGCGAGATCGACGACCCGCGGCGCACGTACCCCAAGGCCATGGGCCTGACGGTCGCGCTGGTGGCGCTCACGTACTCGGTGCCCTTCCTGGCGGCCGCGGGCGTCGACAAGCCGCACTACACGCTCTGGGCCGACGGGTACTACCCGATCATTGCGGAGGCCATCGCCGGGCCGGCGCTGCGCTCCTGGTTCCTGCTCTGCGGCGTGCTCGGCAACCTCGGCGTGTACATCGCCAAGATCACCAAGAACGGCTTCCTGCTCGCGGGCATGGCCGACCTGGGCCTCGCGCCGCCCTTCTTCATCGAGTACGTCGCGCTTGGCGACCGCCAAGTAAGTGGCTGGCTGTGCTGACGAGACGTGCGTGGTGTGGTCTGCAGGCGGTCGGCGGCCAACGGCGTGCCGCAGCGCGCCATCCTGCTCTCGTACGGCATCATCGTGTTCATGGCGCTGTTCGACTTCAACGTGATCCTGGGCGTGGACAACTTCCTGTCGGCGCTCGCGTGCGTCACGGAGCTGGCGGCCGTCGCGCGCCTGCGCTACAAGCTGCCGCAGCTCGAGCGGCCCTACAAGGTGGCCGTCTCGGACCGCGGGCTCGTGCTGCTACTGGCCGTGCCGCTGGGCGTCGGCAGCTTCGTGCTCGTCAACGAGCTGACCAAGTCGCGCGTGAGCCTGGCGCTCAACGCGCTCGCGCTCGCCGGCGGGCTGCTCGCGCACCGCCTGCTGCGCCGCTCGGCCTCGTACCGCGCCGTCAAGCTCGCCGCGCGGCTCGAACTCGAGCGCGGCGACTACGGCAGCGCCACGCCCAGCACGCCCATGCTCACGAGCATCGTCACGCCCGAGCAGCCGCTGCTGCTGGCCGCGAGCGAGCTCAGCCCGCGCAAGCGCATCGTGTTTGGCTGACACTTGTACACTGGTACTGATATTAATGAAAGCATCTCAGTGAAGTCCGTCCAGAGGGTCTTTGATGGACATCGTTCTGCACATGATATCCCATTGTGTCAGTACATGATTCGAACCCACCTTTTTATTTTATTTTTTGTGCTTCTTGTCCCAGAACCCACGCGGGAGGAGCGCCGTCCACGGAGAAAACGGCAACGCGGCGCGTGATGGAGTCCGTCACGAGTCCGTCACGAGTCCGTCGCCAGTGTGTGAGCAACTGCAAGTCGCGCGGCGGATGACGAGTCCGGCGTCGCTCCGCTGCCGACGCGGCACTTGATTCACGCCGCGAGTGTCGACGATCGAGGCAACGCCCCGGTCTACAGGTAGGTCTCCGGAGACGCTCACACAGCGGGGCAAAATGGTTCGTCGGACGCTAGCGGCGACCGACTGCACCCAGTCTACGCGGCTTGAAGCGACCACTTCAAGCTGCGAACCGAGAGTGATGACATTGGGTCTGACGGCCGCAGCTGCGACCAGAGCGATCCGGAGCCTCCGCCTCGAAAGCCGAGAGGCGGAGACGGAGGCGGAAGCGGAGGCTCCGCATGCATGCGGGCAAGCAGCCAGACATCGCTCGCCTGTGGGACCACCGCCGCGCTCCTCGGCGGACGTAAAGCGCGCATGGGCAGGACGCGCCTCTGAGAACTCAGATGCGAGCAATTTTTCCGCGGCGTCGTCTCCTCCCCGTCATTCACATGTAAAGACTCGAGTGACGGCGTGCGACGGACGGAGTGGCGGCCCCGCGCCTGGTGTCGACCTGCGCAGTCAGCACCTCCATGAGCGGCAGTCAACACGGCGGGCGGGCAGGACTCACCCGCGCATGACCGCACGGCACGGAGTGATTGCAGTCGGGCGTTTATACACATGCAGACTTATTGAGTGCCACTGGGTCCAGTGTCACAAGCTTTTTGTATGACAGTGGCCCGCCGCTGCGCCAGCATTTGAGTTGGAGAGGCACGAATCGAGGTTTGACGGCGCACATTGCCTGAACCCGATGTGCATTGGCGTCATATTCGCAGAGCCGACTTGCTTGTACGCGCTGTGATTGGCTGTGGAGCGGGTATTGCAACATCGTCTTCTGCGAATATGCCCCCCGAAATAGTGGGTTCAGAAACATCAAGACCCTCTGGACCGCAAGCAAAATGCGCCAAAGCGCGTTTGTGGCGACGGACGACTCGGATTGGCGCCAAACGTCCAGTTGACCCCATGACGACACCTCGCGCGGGCGGCACGAATCAACGTGCGATCATCGAGCGACCGGTCGGCTTCAAGACGAGGGAAAGCATCGCCGCGCATCGAAGCCAGGAGCGGGCGGGCGTCTTCGCGCGCTGTTTGCTGCTCGGGGTGAAAGGCGCGTCGCCAAGCCAGCGGAGCTCTGGCGATGAAAGTTGGCGCGCTCCATCCCCAAACAATCAAGCGACTGGCGTACAGTATGAACAGTCTTCGCCGAATCCATCGCGGTGAGCGATTCGAAAATGCCACAGGGTGATACAGTACTTTGAAGCGAGCGAGCGAAGTGGTCAGGCGCATGAAGCGCGCGGTGAAGGCGAAGTCGCCCCATGCCACAGGACTCCGAGTGCATGATGCACGCACGGCGCGAGAATCCATGGCATGGTGGGGAGGAATGACTGTCGCTGTCGGTTCTCGGAACGCTCTTGACGGCGACGACAGCGCACATTTTGCACGCAATCGTACCCGAAAAGGGATCGCTCCTCCAAAAGCCTTGTGACGAAGTACCCGTATCTGACGAATAAAATCTGCATTCGCTGCAACCTTCCATAAAATATTCCGAAAAATGGGACGGCGACATAAACTGGTCTGGACCTCCCCGGATACCTGTCGGTTCTGCCAGCTTCCATCCCGCTAAAACCGCCCTCAATCTCTCGTTCTTCCCTGCTCCCCGCTCTTTACGCGTCAGTTCCCACCGGACATGCCCGCCCCCGCATTCGCCACAGTCAAGACAGTAGCCCCGCCGCTTTCGCCGCGAGCATCTCCCCCGGCGACGCCCCCCGATGGCCGCTGCCTCCGCTGCTTCCCCGGATATGCGTGTGTCTCAATGCGCGCGGCGTGTTCGTGTCCGCCCAGCTGTCGGTCGGCCATTCCCCGATTCGCCTCGAAGCGCTCACGTGCGCCGACTGCGTCGATCCAACGCACACGAACACATTCACACACCACTCTACCCGAGAAAGAGAAAGAGAGAGAGAGCAGCATGCTGGTCGAGGACCTGTTCGAGCAGGAGGAGGGCTTCCCGCAGACGTGGGGCCCGCAGGAGGGGCTCGTGGACTTTGTCGGCGGCCAGCCGCTCGTGGTCGCCGCGGACGACGCCGGTTTCCTGGGCGAGGCCGCGGCCGCGCAGCGCTTCGACCTGGTGGGCGCCGGCTTCATGCCGCACCTGATCGCCAAGAAGGCTCTCGTCGTCTCCGCGGACGTCCCCGAGGATGGGGAGCAGCAGCAGCAGGGGGAGGGGGAGCAGGCGTCCGTGCCTGAGGCCGAGGACCTGGCGCGCTACCTGCCGGTGACCAAGCCGATGGTGGACGTGGCCTACTCGGCGTCCTCGTCGAGCCACTCGCTGCTGGACGGCGCCGACTTCGCGCTCGACCTGGCGGCCTTCGACGCGCAGGCGCCGGCGCTGCCGCCCATGGACCTTGACGAGGACGTGGGCTCGGTGCTGGGCGGCGCGGACGGCGCGACGCGCGACGAGCAACGCAAGCAGCGCAACCGCGAGTCGGCGGCGCGCTCGCGCAAGCGCACGCGCGAGCGCATGGCGTACCTGGAGAACCTGGTGGACCACCTGATGAAGAAGAACCGTCGTCTGGAGGTGGCCGTGCAGCAACTGTCTGGCGCCGCGGCGCCCATGGCTGGTCTGCCGGTGTCGGCGTCCGTGTACGCGCCGAGCATGATGCTTGGCGCGCCGGCCGGCGTCTCGCACGGCGGCGACGACGTGTTCCGACTCGCGTGCTGAAGGGTGATTGATGTATGCGCGCCTGGGTGGAGGGCGGGTGTCCGACGGCCCAGCGCGCAGAGGGCTCGGCTTGCCGGTGCATGTGTGCGATGAACACGACCGACCGCTCCTCCTCGACGCGCCGCCCGCAATATATTTATTTCCCACGCCTTCCATCCCGCTGGCCAGGCGTCGTGTCCGTGGCACTCGCTCGTGAGGTGCAGATCCCCGTTGGCTTGTGCTGTTCGGACGCTTCCATTTCTGCGCGTCTTCCTGTGCTGTTGTGGCAGGAGGGAAGGCGAGTGGGACTGGCCCCAGGAGGACCGCAACGCTCCGCTCCCACTCGCGTCCTCGTTCAGCTCCTCGCGAGTCTTGCGCCTCACGTTGGCGCGATGGCAGTGCTGAGCACGGAGCCTGGAGCAATGCAGCGACTCGATGCGCTTGGGCACGAGAGAGACTCCCCGTTATGAGTCACGCAGGCGGTTGCAGCGGGGGCCACTTGCATGACAGCACGTCCAGCGCCTCTCCGAGTCGGATTGAACGGCAGACAACCGCCGAGCGCAGTGCGAATGCAGGTCACTGCCCTTGCATCTCGAGCCGTTCACCTCCGAGAGTATCACACGCACGCCCTGGACCATTCGGCATGGCCAACGCGACAGCATTGATCGCACTGTCGCCTATCGACGTTGACCAGTCGAACGAGGGCTCGCTGGTGGACGAACGGGCGTGTGGAGAGGGCCATGAGGCCGCCTGGGCGTCCGCGAGCGCAGCGAACGCTCTGGAAGCAGCAGCAGCGCCACGGGATGAACACCTTGGCGTTAAACCGGCGGCGCTGGTGGAAGTTGCTGCATGTTACCCAACAAATGCGGATGACGGGATTAAGGTGGCTGGGTCCTCTTGGATTCACTATGGAGAGCGACTTCAAGTCGTCACTCCCCCGAGAGAGTGCCTCCTGCTGGTGCTGTAATCAAATTCTAGAACGATCGGCGGCGGCAGTTGGTTGGTGGCGACGGTCGGTTAACTAACGCGTGTCAACCGCCGGTACCGCATGTTTCCAATACAAATGATCATGTAAACTACTCAATTCACCGGTATCTTCGTCAGTAACCGAATAGATTTCGCGTATCCTTGACGGAGCTGCTCCCCCCTTGTCCACATTGATGCGGAACGCCCGCCGCACGTTGGCGCATTCGCGAATCTGCTCGCCTCCTTCGCCAGCTCCAGCCAGTCGCCCCGCCCCCTCCCCGCACGCGTCAGCAGCATGAACCCGACGCTCGCCGTTGCCGTCAAGAAGGCCGCCGCGCGCTCGTCCGCGGCCTCCTCGGCGCTGGGCAGCAAGCGCTTCTTTGCCTCGGGCAAGGACATTCTGTTCGGTGTGGAGGGCCGCGCGGCCATGCTCAAGGGTGCGGACCAGCTCGCGAACGCCGTGCAGGTGACCATGGGCCCCAAGGGCCGCAACGTGGTGATCGACCAGTCGTTTGGCGCGCCCAAGATCACCAAGGACGGCGTCACGGTCGCGCGCAACATCGACTTCAAGGACAAGTTCGAGAACATGGGCGCTCAGCTGCTGCGCCAAGTGGCTAGCAACACGAACGACGCCGCGGGCGACGGCACCACGTCGGCCACGGTGCTCACGCGCGCCATCTTCAGCGAGGGCTGCAAGTCGGTGGCAGCCGGCATGAACCCGACGGACCTGCGCCGCGGCATCCAGATGGCCGTGGACCACGTCGTGGACGAGCTGGCCAAGCTCTCGCAGGACATTGACGACAAGCAGAAGGTGGCGCAGGTGGCCACCATCTCGGCCAACTCGGAGAAGGAGATCGGCGACCTCATCAGCGACGCCATGGAGCGCGTCGGCAAGGAGGGCGTCATCACGGTGCAGGACGGCAAGACGCTCTACAACGAGCTCGAGGTCGTCGAGGGCATGAAGTTCGACCGCGGCTACATCTCGCCCTACTTCGTCACGGACAACAAGACGCAGACGTGCGAGATGGAGAACCCGTTCATCCTGCTCGTGGAGAAGAAGGTCTCGTCGCTCGCCACCATCATCCCCGTGCTCGAGACGGTCGTCAAGCAGCAGCGCCCGCTGCTCATCATCGCCGAGGACGTCGAGAGCGAGGCGCTGGCCGCCCTCGTGATCAACAAGATCCGCGGCGGCGTCAAGGTGTGCGCCGTCAAGGCGCCGGGCTTCGGCGACAACCGCAAGGCGACACTGCAGGACATGGCCGTGCTCACTGGCGCCACCGTCGTGTCGGAGGACCTGGGCCACCGCCTGGAGAACACGACGCCCGACATGCTCGGCAGCGCCAAGAAGGTGACGATCACCAAGGACGACACGCTTATGCTGGACGGTGCGGGCGTCGCTGAGGCTGTGGAGGAGCGCATCGGCCTGCTGCGCGCGTCGATCGAGCAGACGACGTCCGAGTACGAGAAGGAGAAGCTGCAGGAGCGCCTGGCCAAGCTCGGCGGCGGCGTGGCCGTCATCAAGGTGGGCGGCGCCAGCGAGGTCGAGGTGAACGAGAAGAAGGACCGCGTGGTGGACGCGCTCAACGCCACGCGCGCGGCGGTGGCCGAGGGCATTGTGCCCGGCGGCGGCTCGGCGCTGCTCTGGGCCTCGCGCTCGCTCAAGGGTCTGTACGACAATTGCGCCAACCTGGACCAGAAGGTGGGCGTGGAGATCGTGGAGCGCGCGTGCCGCGCGCCGGTGACGCAGATCGCCAAGAACGCGGGCGAGGAGGGCGCCGTGGTGGTGGGCAAGCTGCTCGAGAGCGACTCGCCCACGTTCGGCTTCAACGCGCAGACGTCGCAGTACGTCGACATGGTGCAGGAGGGCATCATCGACCCGACCAAGGTCGTGCGCACGGGCCTCGTGGATGCGTCGAGCGTCGCGTCGCTCATGATGACGGCCGAGGCGCTCATCGCCGACCTGCCCGAGGAGGCTGGCGCCGGCAACCCGATGGCCGGCATGGGCGGCATGGGTGGCATGGGCGGCATGGGCGGCATGATGTAAGTCGTCACCTCGGGTTGGCTGGCGGCCGAGCCGTGCTCGGAGCTCGGAAGAGCGCGGCTGGCGGCCGCTGGCCCGGACTCGCGCCGTGTTGTTTAGTTTTGCCGCTGGGTGCGTAGTCGAGAGAGTGATGCCGTCGAGTGTCTCTCGGCTCGAGGAGAGAGCCGAGCGGCGCTGGCAGCGCGGCAGCAGGCGGCGGTAGGACCCAGCGACAGCAATAGATGATTACTAGATTATGCCTGAACGCCGCACCGCGACGGGCTCCCTCTAGCATACGGGCTTGCACCGTGTGCGCTTGACTTCTCACGCACGCATGAATATGCATGGTCGTCCTTCACATTGCGCGAGAGAAGGCGGCAGGTCTCATCAGTCCAAGCAGCTTGGGCTTCAGCAGACAGAGAATATTTCGCGCAGCGATGATTAATAGTCGGTGGACTCTACTCGTCGTGCCTGCCATGCGGGAGCACCTCGCCATGTTGGTCATGTCATGGTGGTCCGGTGGTCGATCTGCTTGCTTGGTTGTGGATCGCCTGCGACGGCGTGGAGGACACCCAGGCCAATGCGCGACCACCGCGGGCAGCAGAGACGACAGGTGGGGGCTCATGGGGCGGGTTGCGAGCGCGCGGAGCTCAGGCAGGAGCGGCTTGCGCGTCCATGGCGGCGCGTCGGATGATGCTCGTTGCTGATCCTGGCGGGAAATCCGGCGGCGCCACTGGCGCCATCTCACCAGCACACTTACCTTATAGCATTATCCTGTTACATAGCATAGTGAAGAAACCACGACTTGTGTCTTGATCGCACAATTTGGATATTACACCTGGCATACAGAATGACAAGGATGTCATGCTGCGGATCCACCGTGAAGCCGCGTCCGGCTTGTGACATGCGCCACCTTCCATCCCTCGCAAAGGTATCCTCCCACCCTCGCCTCCCGACTCTCCACCCGACCATCCGTACGTCTCATTTAAGTATCCAGTGCGTCATCCCCCGCGTTACTCGAAATTTGGCACCAATGATCATCGGGGAGGTATCCTCACTTGTTCTCTGGTGGTGGACGCCGCGACTTCTCCTCCCCGCCTCCCTCCTGCCACTCCCCCCCCCCGCCGTCCACGCAGCATGGTGTCGTCCTCGTCCTCCTCTGCGGCCGACGGCCTGCGCCGACGCGCGGCCAAGGGCAAGGGCAGTGGCAACGGGTTCGCGGCGGTGGCCAAGCAGTCGGTGGTGGCGCACCGCGCGCAGGACGTGCTGCTCAAGCGGCGCTCGAGCTGGCAGCAGGCGGCCGACCACGTGGCCAGCCGCCGCATCTACTCGATCCTCGCGGGCATCGTGCTCGGCGTGCTGGGCGTCGTCACGCTGCAGGTCTACTACTTCGAACAGCCTCTGCCGGACCTGCTGCCCCCCGAGTCGGTACGCTCCGCGCGCGCGCACCTCATGAGCGCCACGATGAAGACGAGTTGACTGGTAGTTGGTGTGTGCGTCCTGCAGATGGAGCTGCTGCGCGAGAAGTTCAGCTCGCAGCTCGAGTGGTCCGCGCGCAAGAAGGAGGAGCTGCTGGCGTCGTTCGACCACGCGCCGCTGCTGAGCAGCGCGGCCGAGCGCCGGCCGGGCCAGGTGCTGGCGCAGGAGCACGCGGTGAGCGCGTACTCGCCCGTGGTGCTCGTGCCGGGCTTTACGTCCACGGGGCTCGAGATCTGGGCCGGCAGCGAGTGCAGCAAGTCGTACTTCCGCCAGCGCATGTGGGGCACCACGCGCATGCTGCAGCAGTTCATGCTCAACCAAAAGTGCTGGCTCGAGCACGTCATGATGGACCGCCGCACGGGACTCGACCCCGCCGGCATCCACCTGCGCGCGGCCACGGGCCTCGAGGCCGCCGACTACCTCATCGGCGGCTTCTGGGTCTGGGGCAAGATCGTCGAGAACCTCGCCGACATCGGCTACGACAGCAACAACATGTTCATGGCCGCGTACGACTGGCGGCTCGCGCCGTCGCTGCTCGAGGAGCGCGACCGCTACTTCACCAAGCTCAAGCACACGATCGAGATGGCGCGCGAGGTCTCGGGCGGCCGCAAGGTGGCGCTCGTCACGCACTCGTACGCCACGCAGGTCATCTACTTTTTCCTCAACTGGGTCGAGAGCCCGCGCGGCGGCAACATGGGCTCCGACTGGGTCGAGAACAACGTCGAGGCCTTCGTCAACATCGCCGGCCCGACGCTCGGCACCATCAAGTCGGTACGTCAATCATGTTGGTGAGGATCCTCACGGCTCTGATGCGACGACTGACACCTCGTTCGCTGCTTGGCAACAGATCAGCGCGCTGCTGTCGGGGGAGATGAAGGACACGGCCGAGCTGGGCCAGCTGTCCAAGTTCCTGAGCTACTTCTTCGCTCCGTCGGCGCGTGCCGCGCTCGCGCGGTCGTGGAGCAGCGTGTTCGCCATGCTGCCGATCGGCGGCGACCGCGTGTGGGGCTCGCGTAGTTCGGCCCCCGACGACGTGGTCGCCAGCTCGCCGCTTGTTGAGCCGCCAGCGTCGACGGTGATCGACGCGGACGCGGTGGACGCGCACGTGGCGCGCTACGGGTCGGCCGGCCAGGTCGTGCGCTTCGCCAACAACTCTGGCGCCAACTTCACGGCCGGCGACGTGCACGACGTGCTGGGCCAGATCGACGCGCACCTCGCGGGCTTCGACAAGCTGCTGAGCGTCGGCGTGGCGGACGACCCGGCGAGCGACGAGTACGACGCGCCAAGGTACTGGGCCAACCCGCTCGAGTCGCGGCTGCCGAACGCGCCGAGCATGAAGCTCTTCTGCCTCTACGGCATCGGCAAGCCCGTCGAGCGCGGCTACACGTACGGCCCGAACCCGGACGCGGACGAGAGCGAGGCGGAGAGCAGCGGCAAGCTGGGGGCCGCTGACACGCCCAATGCGACGACGCCGGACGGCGGGCCGGCGCTCGTGCCGCACGTGCTCTTCACCGACGCGCAGGCCCTGCCGTGGGTCAAGGACGGCATCCGGTACACGGACGGCGACGGCACGGTGCCGCTCGTGTCGCTCGGCTACATGTGCGCGCGTGGCTGGCGCGGTCGCAAGTTCAATCCGGCGGGCGTCCAGGTGCGCACGCGCGAGTACCGACACGACCCCGTGTCCATTCTGTACGACCCGCGCGGCGGGCCCGCGACCGCCGACCACGTCGACATCATGGGCAACCACGCCTTGATCCGCGACGTGCTGCTCATCGCCGCGCGCGCCTACGATCAGGTGCCCGAGAACATCACCTCGCGCATCCTCGACATTGCCGAGCGCGTCGGCGACCTGTAGGCGCTCGCCCTGTTGCCGCTGAGAGGAGTTGCGAGAAACTGCCGCCCTTGTCTTGGCGGACGCGGCCTCGGTGCATGGACTCTAGTGCAAGGAGCGGCGCGGGAAACAAGCTCTATGAAATGCGCGTGCTCCGCTATGGTCGAGGCCACCGCGCTGGCCGATCCATGGGGGGCTACAAGCGTGACATTCGTCTATCGGTGGCTGTTTCTCTGCTTCTCCCATTCACAGGAGGGCCACACACACCTCACTCTCTTCTCGCCCTCCAGCCCTCGCTCGCGATGGCGTTGATGAGCAACGAGCGTTGCCAGTCAGCGGAGAGGTGGGTCTCCGCTCCATCCGCCCTCCTTTCTCGCGAGGATCAACACATCCCTAACATCGGCAGAGGTACATCACCGCCGGAATTGACGCGGCCCGCCTCCCCGGCGACCACCGCCTCGGCCACGGCCGTACCCCTGCCGGCTCGGATCGCGCGGGCCTGACGACTGATACCCAAACGACTCCGGCGGCTGCTGCTGGTATGGCTGTTGCTGCTGGTGGAACGGCTGCCGCTGCTGCTGGGGGGCGAACCCTCCGCGACCGCCGCCAAAGCCTCGCGGGTCGTCAAACTGGTTTGGCGGTGCGCCACGCCCTCCGATTGGCGGCTGCAGGTGCTGCTGCTGGGGCGGCGGGTAGTCGTACCCCGCGTACGCGTCGTACGGCGGCGGGTGTGACGTCGGACCGGGACCCATGTCCTGAGGCCGCGGGTACCCACGCTGCTGCTGGTGAGGCGGTGGGGCTTGTGGGGCGTATGCAGCAGGCGGCGCGCGGCCTGTTGCTCCAGGCGGAGGCCCTCCACCATAACGAGACAGGTGAGGATCGTTCGGGGGCGGTCGGTACTCACCTTCCGCGCCAACCGAGTACTCGACGACGCGATCGGCCATCGGGAGAGGCTCGCGGCGGCGATACTGCTGCGGCGGGGGCTCTTGGCGGTCTTGACGGTATGGGGCGGACTGAGAACGACCGCGCTGCCACTCCGTAGGGCCGTTAGCAGCTGGAGGCGGACCGCCGTACCGGTCGTTTCTGGGGCGGCGCGGGTCTTGCGGATACCGGTCGGGGGCCGCAAAGGTGGATGGAGCGGGTGCCTGAGGAGCGTAGCCCACTGCTGCCGGTGGCGGTAATGACTCGCGGAGACGGCCGTACGCATCGTACGAACCTGGGATCGGCGCGTATTGCACCGGCGGAGGCAGCTGCTGCTGGCGCGGCGGTGGCTGCTGGCCCTGGTAGTAGCCTGGTGGCTCTTGCTGGCGAGGCGCGCGCTGGTACTGCGGCTCGTAAGGGTCGTACTCCTCTTGCATCCTGGGCGGACGCTGCGGCGGCTCGAACCGCGCGGAGGCGGGAGCGCCAGCGTTGGCACCGCTGAATGCAGGCGCATCAGGCCGAGACGAGGGCACGCTGTCGCGGTTCTCGTAGAAGGGCTTGCGAGGATCTCGTCGCGGGTCTCTACGGAAGCGATCGTTTCCTCCGCGACCAGCGAATGGGCGGCCTTCGTCTCGACGGAACCCACCGCGTCCCCCGTCACGACGAAGGTACCCGCCTCCTCGCCCACCGCGCATTGAGCTGCCGCGGCTGTATCCGCCGCCAGCGTTGTATCCTCCAGCTCGAGTGCCAGCAGAGTGGCTCGAGGACGAATCCAAGCTATCCCGACCAGCGCGCGGTTCGTCCTTGTACGGTTTCGAGAACGGAGCGGTGCCAGCCTGACTGTTTCCGCTCGCGACGGCCTTGTCCTTGCTTTCGGCGGTGGAAGCGTCTCTCTCTGCACGCCACAGCTTCTCCGCCTCCAAGATGACCGATATAATCGCGCGCTAGGGGGTCAACAGCATCGCAAACGGTCAGCACTAGATCACTCAGAAGTGTTCACATGACCAACACAGATCGTATCCATACCTGAAGCTCGATACGCGCGGGGTCTGTCGTGACTTCCATCTCGGGGACCTTCATGTTCACCAGCGAGATCTGCTGCGCTCGCAGCGAACCCGCCCGGTCCATCGCGCAGATGCCAATGAACTGCCGCTGGGACGTGAGGCACCGGCTCACAAACTCGTGGCGCTGCTCCAAGTGCTTCATCTTGAGCTCGATCAGCCCTCGCGTGTCTTCAAACCCATTCTGCTCCTCTGCCTCCGCCTGACGAGCAAACAGGTCAGTGCGTTCTTTCATCTGCATACGCACAAGCTCTTGCCAGCGGTGCAGCATGTCGAGATCGCGCTGTTCCTGGTTCGTGCACAGCTCGCGCACACCTTCAAACACGGCGCTATCGCTCAATGCGTCCGAGAGACGCTCGACCAGCTCGTTCGGCAGCTCGCTCGCAGCGGCCGTGTTGATACCTCCATCAGCGTTGGTGGGCGGGTCAAACAGAAGATGGGGGCAGCCATCAATAGGCGGCAAGGTCTTCGGGACGTCGACCAGGAAATCCGAAGGCTCCTCCAACGGCTCTGCCTTCACCATGGTCTGCGTGGGCGACAGCGGATCAGTGTCTAGCTTCGCACGCTTGTTGGCGCCTCCTTCGATGGTGCCACCAGCCGGTTCGGCGCGTTTTGTTGACGGTGGGCTCGACCCTACGTCCTTGACTAGCTCAGCCGGCACCGGCTCCTGACCAGTCTTGTCGACGAACGCTAGCGCGCTGTCGCCATCAACCACCAATTCTGGTGCTTCCGGGACCTGCTTGGTCTCCTTGCCGAGCGAAGCGCTGGGAGTGGCGTCAGCGTTGGTATCAACAGTGGTGTCGCGTGCGATCTCCGGTGTGGCGGTATCGACTTCTGGGGTCTCCGCCGTTTCCTCGGCGGTGTTCTCATCGGTAGGCAGAGGAGCATCGCTGCTATCGGCACTACTGACCTGAGCGGTGCTAGGCGCATCGGCATCAACCACCTCATCAGTCACCTCGGAGGCCTCTGCGAGCTTCTCAGCGCCACTGACGATCGGAGAAGGGGTAGCCACGGCAGTAGAAGCGTCCGTCGGTTCGACCGCGACTGACTGAGCGACACTAGCGGCCGTTTCGGTGCTCTGGCCTACGGCCTGCTGGGCATTGGGCGGCGGCACGGCCGTGGCATTGGTGGGGCTCGCGCGAGCTGAGGGTGGTCCAGGCAGCGCGGCCTGCATTTGAGTCTGCAGGGCCTCCACCGTCATGTTCGGATCGATGTGCTCGCGCACGAATGCGTGGAACTGCGTCCACACGTGTCCGCGCTCGGCTTCCTGTCCGTAAAGAGAGAGACCAGAGGTTCAGCCTTCTCGGCGAGTCGCTTCCTCCACTAGGCAGCGACACACGCACCGGCACGGCAAAGATGGCGCGCGCGAACACCTTGCGCGCGTTCGACAGCTTCTTGCGGTCGACGCAGAAGGCGGCGTACTGCAGCCAGAGCGCGGTCGCGTCGCGGGTGACTGCGCAGCTCACGGCGCTCTCGAACACCTTGGTCGCCTGCTTGAACTGGCGCAGCTCCATCTCCAACTGCGCGTACCGCCCCCAGGCGTCGGCGACGCGCGCGGCCGCCCGCCGCCGCTCGCTCGAGCCCTCGGCCAGCGTCAGCGTCGCGCGCACCCACTCGTCGATCGCCGCGTCCACCCCTGCGCGCGCCTCGCCCACCTTCTCATACTGGGGTTCCTCTCGTCAGTATACTCTTTTCAAGTGGGAGGCGGCGAGTTCTCTCCCTCCCCTCTCGAGCCTCGGGAACGTACGTTGCTGGCGTGGATGAGCTCCTTGGCGCGCGCGATGACGGCCGCGGGGTCCCACTGATCCTCCTCCGCCATGTCCTCGGCCCGCTGGCGTCTCCTGGGCGTCTCCCCCGTCGTCGGTGCTCGTCTCAAGTCGCCGCCTCTGCCGAGCTTCGCGCTCGTTCGTCCGGGCTTTTGCTGGTTGTGCGGCAGTTGACGGGTCGTTTGGAGCACCGTCATTAATTTAGTTTTCGACTCATTTTTTAGTTTTCAACTCATCGGAAAAAACTTCGGAGCGTACTTTTGAAAAACAAGGTGTGTGTCCAAGCGTTTTTTTCGAAACAAGGTGCGTAATTTCCATACTTAGCACGCGTTTGATCCTCTAATTAGAACAATATCCAGCATATGATCGAAATTAAAGTCGTGGTCGTAAAAATACACGGTGCGAATCTCATTGATATATATCCAAAGTAGGTCCTATCCAGGTCCAGCGGATTTTTAACTCAGTCACAGTTTGGTGTGAACCTGCTCCAAGATGGGGGACAATTCGAGATTTTTGTTTTCAGAGGGTCCGACTTCGAACATGACTTGATGAATCAATCCAAACACCTTGGAGACGTCTCGAAGGAGACGAACAATCGATTATTCGAGGTAATACAGACCCGCTTTGGAACAAGCAGGCGGGCAACGAGCACCTCGC
>JAADYB010000532.1:0-18375 GCA_023338075.1 Phytopythium litorale
GCTGAACCCGATCGAGATGGTCTGGGGGTACGTGAAAACGTACGTCGCCAAGCACAACACCAGTTTCTCACTCGCTGACGTTGAGCGCCACGCACATGCTGCTATTGACGCATTTGACGAGACCGCATGGCAAGGTTACGTGGAGTATTGCGTGAAAGTTGAGGACAGATACCTAGAGCTAGCCGACGAAGTCCCGCTCGATTTGGATGAGTTGATATGATCGCATCCTGCTTCCGAACCAGTGGTCCGTCGAATGCGTTTCAACTTTTGATCGGACGAGAACTTCACACTCGTTTCACATCGGCTTATCAATTTCCGCCAAAATTTGAAGTTTTGAACTTATTGTCAAAAGTTGAGGTCGCTTATTATCTGGAACAGACTTCAGTAATCTTCAACGTGTCAACTCTTCCGTGTGGGACGCGGTAATGTAGCCACTTTCTCTTCATCGTCTTCGTCGTTCCAGCAGCCATCTTATCCAATGCAATGCTCGACTTGCTGGCCGCCACTCGGTGGATGGTGCTTCCGCTCTATCACACGCTGCGTTCATTTCCGCAGGGCTGCTTGCTGCCAGTTCTCCGAGCGCTACCGCTACCGCTACCATACGCCTCCTTCATGCGAGCATGGGCTGGCGTCCAACGGGATCCACTGTCCAGGACGAAGTCCGTGGAGTGTCGCCTGTCGACTGGCGGCGCGCTACGTGCTCTTCTCGCCGCGGCGGCCGGCAGCACGAGCCGTCTGCAGCTTGTCCGGGTTGACCTCGTCCCACTCGACGCCGATGATGCGCTGCATGAAGCGCGAGTCCTGCGGCTTGTCGGGCTGCTCCTCGCGCTCCTTGAACACGTTGAAGCACGTCTTGCAGACGCGCTTCTGGTCGTGGTTGGCCGCGCCGCGCCGGATGCGGCCCGGGAACCCCATGGGGAACTTGACCATCTCGACGTACACGGCGGCGCAGTCGCCGCACGCAAGCCGTCCGCAGTGCGTGCAGTTGTACTTGCGCACGCCGAACTTGAACTTCTTGAGGCACAGCATGCACGCCTGCCGCTCCTTCTCCGTGATGTACGTCGGCGGGAAGTAAATATGGTCTAGCAGGAACTTGATCGACTTGCGGTTCAGCTTCTCGAACACGTTCTTGCCCTCGACGTCCTCCACGTCCATCTTGGCGCCGGCGCGCACCAGGGCACCGGCAATGTGCAGCATGCCGCGAGAGATGGCCGTGTGGATCACCGTGTGGCTCTCGTGCATGTCGTTCGGGTTGGCGCCGTACTTGAGCAGCATGCGCGGGATGATGATCTCGTCCGTCTTGGCCGTGATGACCGAGATGATGAGCGGCGTCAGCTTGCGGCTGTTCTTCACGTTGGCGCTGCCCCCGGCCTCAAGCAGCAGGTGCACCATCGCGGGCTTCTTGGTCGCGGCAAAGTGCAGCGCCGTGTTGCCCTTGTCGTCCTCGATGTTGATCAGCTCGTCGATCGGCTTGTACTGATCCACGATGAGCTTGACGAGCTGCACGTTGCCGCTCTTGACGGCCAGGTGGAGACCCGTCTGTCCGTGGTTCGGCTCGCGGCTGATCAGCTCGTCCGTGCCCTGCACGCGGAAGTGCTGCACCACGCCGCGCAAGTTGCCCTTGGCGCACAGCTCATGCAGCGTGCCGATTGGGTGGCTCTTCATCATGGGCTCCGCGCCGCCGTCCATCGTCATCCGCACCGACTCGCGCGGGGCGTCGTCGTGCACGGGCGACGCCGGTGGCGCCTCCATGGGCCGCACAGGCCGCCCGACCGGTGACGGCGTGTGCACTGGCGCCTCCACGTTGTCGACCAGGCCGATGCCCGTGGCCTCCTCCGAGTCCGGCAGGATGGGGATCGCGTCCGGGTTGGTCTGCGTCGAGAAGTGGCCGAGCATGGCGACGCTCGAGCTCGCCTTCTTGCGCGTCTGCGGCAGCACGCTCTCATCGGCCTCGAAGACCTCGAACCCCTGCTTGCTCTCGTCCTCCTCGTCGTCGTCGCGGTTGAAGCTCTCGTCCTTCCACTCGCCAAAGTTGGCCTCCTCCTCGTCGCTCGACCGGTCCGACTCCTCCTCAAAGCCCAAGTCGTTCAGGCCGTTCGTGAGCACGAGCCCGTCGATCTGCGAGATCCGCGGCGACTTGGGCTGCACCGCCGGCGCCGCCACTGGCTGCTCCTGGCGCTGCACCTTGGCCGACGCAGCCTTCTGCACGGCCGCGGGTGCCGTCGGCACGAAGGCCGCGGCCTCCTCCACTGGCACCGGCTGCTCGGCCGCATCGTCCTGATGGGCAGCGACCGGCGGCGGCACGTGATGCACCGGCGCGCTCTTGGGGACCTTGGCGAACGCGCTCTGGCGCGCCGGCTGCGGCGGCGGCGGCGGGAAGTCGGACGGCAGCTTGTGCGCCGGCATGGACGAGCGCGCTGGGTGCGGCAGCGGCGCCGGCGCCGACACCGGCGGCGGAGGCGGGCCGGCAAAGCCGCGCTGGGAGCCGCGCGGCATGGAGGCCGGTGGCGCCGACCCCTGCGGACTCGTGGGGCCCGTGGGCGGGTTGCTGCTCGTGATGACGTAGGTGCTCTTGCGCGGGATGGGGATCGGCGCGTGTGTCGTGTCGGGCGAGAGCTTCTTGAAGCGCAGCGTGGCCGGCAGGTCGCAGACCTGCAGGAAGCTCACGACCTGGTCCAGCGTCATGACGGTCGTGTCGCGCAGGTTGATGGAGAGCAGCAGGTCGCCCGGGCCGACGTTCTTGATGCCGAAGGGGAAGCCCTTGCCCGTGACGCGGCTCACGGCCACGCCTGCGTCCTGCCCCTCGAGCGTCGTGAGCGCCACGCCCAGGTCGCCGCCCTCCCAGATGAGCTGGTACTCGACGATCTCGTCCGTCTCCTCGTCCACGACCGACTCGACGAACGAGCCCACCAAGTCCGCATACTCGGCCGCCTGCTCCTCGATCCACTTGCTGTCTGCCATGCTGCCGTCTGCCTGCCGGGGCGAGTCCGACTTGACTTGGGAAATGTAAAGGGCTCGAGCCGCGGACGGACGCTTGAGGGGTCCCGCGGAATGGCGAAAATGGGCTCCGAGACGGTCGTCGTCGTGCTGTGGAAGCGCGTCATTTATATTTAGATGCGATATATTCGCCCTGATATGGGACTTGGTACAGTAAGTCAGATTGGGAATGAGGCGAATGCTTACTTATTTAAGCAACAAATGAGGGAAAACTTCGGATTTATCTTCGATGGTCCGTCCTCCTCTTGTAGAGGGAGAAGTATCCCCGTGCCCTCCCTGCGTGGTGACCACCCCTTCGTCACCACGACATCTTCCTCTATAAGAGTGCCTCAGCCGAGTGTGACGTGGCGTGCGGGATCATATGCGAGCCCCAAATTTTGATGCTGAACCTGCACACGTCCAGCATCTCCAGACGCGGAGACCATGCAACCCACTGCGTCCACGCGTCCGTCCGCCGCCCTATACAGCGCTCTTCCCTGCGTCGCTACCGCTCCTAGCTCTGCTTGGTCTGCTGCGGAAGTATCGGGTAATTAACAGGGGGCTGCAGTCGTCTGCCGGCGTCGACGTGACGAAGCGACCGAGCGACGGCCGTCGTCCGCATGTTGGTCGCACGAAAGGCGCAAAGGCCAGAGACGCGCTGCAACTTGTAGTTGCGCGGCCGCGGGTCACCTCGTGACGCAGTGGTCTCCACGGACTGCTCTGGCCTTGGCGCTGGCTGGAGGAACTCGAGGTCGGCAGGATGCAGGAGCAACCCATCGGCTACTTGCTGTCGGCGAGCCATAAGCGCAGCTGGTTGCTGACGCGGCGGCGCTGACTGGGTGCGAGCCGCAGTCGCAGCCACTCGACGCGCGCGCCGGCCAAGTCGACCCCCAGGTCCAGCACCGTCGGCTCCACCAGGCTCTCTTCGATCGCCTGGACAGACAGCAGCGCGCAGCGCGCGAGCACCACCTGCTGCTGCTCTCCGCTGCGGCCGACGATGAACAGGTGCGAGCTCGAGCTCACGAGCGTCACGGCGACCAACGCGTGCTGCTCGTCTCCGAGCTTCGTCAGCTCGCGCAAGTTCTCTTCCTTGTCATCTCCGTCCTGCTGCTTGGGCTCCACGTAGTGCAGGTCGTCGCTCGGCACGATGAGCATGCTCGCAACAGGGTCGACCCACACGCCATGAGCGAACACGAGCATGCCCACGGCGTCGGGCAACACCTTGAGCTTGTACCGCAGCAGCTCGTTCGGCCGCGCGTCGAACAGCACCGAGTCCGTCTTGTCGAACGGGAGGCGCGTCTCACCCATGCCGCTGCCGTACAAGAGGCCATCGGACGCGAGCGAGATGAGCGACGCCATGCCGCCAACAGGGCGAGCGACGACGCCGACGAGACCCATGCCGAGGCCGCCAACCACGTTACCGACGCCAGGGTCCAAGCCTTGCAGCTGGCGCTCCTTGTAGACGGCGATCGGCGTCGTGATAACGCCCGTCGCGGCCCCCACAACGCTCGAGCCGAGCGCGCCAAGTCCGTCGGCAATGCCGGACGCGAGGCGCGTCGGTCGTCGATACCGACGCTTCTGCAGCTGTCCGCTAGGCAGCGTGAGCTGGTCCATCGTGCGCGAGATCGAGTACGAGAAACCCGAGACCGACATGAGCGTTGCGGCGGCCGCGTGCCCGACAAAAGACGCGACGCCGCCCACGACGCCCTTCGTGATCACCCACGGGTTGTAGCCGTCGCGCGTGGCCGCGAGCGGGATCTCGACCAGGTTCCGTATGCCGACGCTGAAGTTGCGGAAGAAACCTCTGCGCGTTCACACACACACACACACACATACACACACACACACCGTGTCAGATCATCGTGACACAAACAAATCTGGCAAGCAAGAGGAAGAGGAGATCGTACGCTGGGTTCCCGAGGATGTTGAGCGACATGATGAGCATCGGCGAGCGGACGATCGCGTCGGCAACGTAGTCGGCCGCAAGGTCCTTGAGCAGCTGATCCGGGAACGTGAACACGTTGCGCATGCGCGAGACGCCGAAGCGCAGGGGCGTCCCGTCGAAACTATTGAGCACCGGGATCGTCACCCGCGCCGTGACGGTCAGCTGCACGTCGCTCAGCACGAGCTCCTCAATGAAGACCTTCTGTTGCATGGCGACTTGGACTGCTTGGCGGAAGTGCGTCCACCAATTGTCCTCCACCACCGGGAGCAACGAGGCTCGAGGAACCGGCTGCAAAGCGACCGAGCCGTCGAGCGCATCTGTAATGGGCTTCAGCAGCGCGTACACATGCGACAGGATCGCGTCTTCCACCTGAGAAGCATCCATACCATCAGCATCGTGGTCATTTAGTACCAAGCATGTCATCAATCGCATCAAGAAGGCGTACCTGAAGCACGGCTGGGGCGAGCTTGAGCTCAATGCTGTGGAAGTACGACGGAATGGCAGTCGGATCCCACGTGTCCGTGTACGTGACTCGCACCACGACGCTCTTCTGGTCCACATCCGGGACGTGCTTGTCCAGGAGCTTCGTGAACAACTCGTCCAAGACACTAAGCTCTTGCCACATGTCGTAGTGAGCAAACTCTCGTGCGCTAACGCTGCTGTCGCTACTGCTGCCAGCGCGGGAGAAGCTCAGGATCACCGGAAAGTTGCAGTCTTCCAAGAAGTGATCGATCTCGCCGTCATCAATCGAGATGAACAGCGTCGTGTACGCCCGAACGTGGGACAGATATCCCAGCTTTGCAGCGTGCCGCGAGGTCTCCGGAGGCTCGGGTGACGTCACGAAGGCAACGACGACGGACCGGCACGCAACTCGAAACACTTCCGGGTACACGGCCATCCCCCGCACGTCCAGGTACGGATCATACTCGTCGCACAAGTGCAACCCGAGCTCTTCGACCTTGATGGACAGGTGAAGATACTTCGGCACGCCATCCTTCTTTGCCTCGGCAAGTGATGCTGTCGATGGCAACATCAGGGGCGGCATGTCCTTCTGGTATCCCACTGCAGTGTCGTCTTCCAAGCAAGTGATCGAGATGACCCACGAGCCTGCGCGATAGTGGCACATGACCAAGAACGTGATCTTCGCGCTGCCGTCGTCGTCCTCTCTCACCAACGTTGCGAATTGGATCCCGCCGACTTGCCACAGCGCATTCGACCAGCCAAACTCTGGCGTGCCGATCTGGAAGCGAACCCGCTTATCGTCAGTGTTTG
The DNA here is from genome assembly GCA_023338075.1 of Phytopythium litorale. NCBI lineage: Eukaryota > Oomycota > Peronosporomycetes > Pythiales > Pythiaceae > Phytopythium > Phytopythium litorale. The sequence continues at coordinate 6,194 of JAADYB010000532.1, forward strand.
CCGGGTCCACGAACTGTGGTGTGTTCGCTGACACTTCAAGCCACTCTTGAATGGCGGACACACTCTCCACTCGATCAAACTTCTGTGAAAGCGGCTCGCTGCCTCGCTCCTGCAAGCTCCAGTCGTACTCGAGATAGTAGTTAGGGCTCACAGCTTCCGGCTTGGATGCTGCTGTCATATTGCGAATGCCGAGCGCTTGGCTCCACTGGTTCAACACGATGACCGGTGCTTGGTGGTCGATGAAGAATGCGATCTGGATCGAAGCGTCGGTCTGCGTCACCGTGTACGTCAGCATTTTGTGTCGAAACGCTTCATGCCGGACCAGCAGCCGTCGCCGTGGGGTGACAGATGATGGCGAGGTGTACCCGGTGGATCGTCCTTCCTGTGCTGATGAAGATGCGGATCCTGTCCCTGGCGGATCGGCCAGCACGACATCGCCGTCCTTCGTCACCACGAGGGGGAGGCTAGGAAGCCGCACTGCCACCTCTTCTGATAACTCGAACCCGCCGTCGTTCTCATCAGCGACGCTGATCTTGAAGGAGCACGACAGTCGTGCGACCTGCGGTTGGATGGACAAGCCGGACAAGTCTTCGCTTGGCCGCCGCGAAAACTTCGCGTTCAGCCACGTCGAGACGCCATTTGTCAGGCTCCGCCGCTTGGCATCCTTGTGAAGGCACACGGGAAGACTCCGCCCTTCACTCGCGATCACATTCGCCTTGGATGTTCAAGTCCAAATACATGTCAGCACATGAGAACCATCCGGTACGTAAATCGACAGAGGGCAGTATGATCCCTTTACCTCGCCCAACGGGACCATGGCGTTTCCAGCGCCATCGGTTGGCACAACGCGAAGCACGCAATCCTGGACACAAAAGCGCCGTTTGATGATGAGTCACCAGACAATCAAACTGTGTACAGACTCAGCTCACGTACCGTCGCGTTCGTGACCACAATGTGCGGGCGAATGGCGACCTTGATCCGGCCATTCGTGTTTGTCAGAGTGACAGCAAACGTCGAGGTCAGAGTCTTTGCGCTGCTCCCACGACTGGGCAACACCAGCACTTTTGAATCCCCTGCAGTCGCAAGCATCCGCCCAGAAGACCATCGACATGCTGCTTCTCCATGGCTTTCGGCGTCTTCTTCCACGCCGATAGAGATCAGCAGCTTGTCGTCTGGGGCACACCCGAGCGCTGCGAAGCCGCATGATGGAATCATTTTCTGCGCTTCCGCATCCTCCTCTGCCGTATTCTTGACCTTCACCAACAGCTTCTGCGGGGTACGGTTGTGAACGGTGAGGTACCTCTCGACCAGGATTCGGACACTCGGCGCTGCGTTGCCCTCCACGTTGATCGGTCGACTTGTCACGACCCTAATCGATCCCAGCTGATGAACTGCGTCGACAAGCTCGCCGTGCTCACACAAACCGAACTGGGTCTGAGGCGTCAACACCAGTTCACTGTTTATCCTCGAAGCGACGGAAACATTGACCGTCGACGCTTCGAGTGGGTTGATTGACGTGATGTTTCGGCTTGTCATGGGCTCCACTTCAAGCTCGGTCGTTTGTCCCTGCATTCAACAACCACAAAAGAACAACATTACAGAAGTCAGCGTAATGCGGTGGCGCTGGTAAGGCAGGCGAGCAGCACGCTTGTTACCCTCTGCGTGATCGCAAACACCACCGTGGAATCGACGGTATTCTCGATCGTAATCGCCGGCCAAAGCGTCAACTCCACCCACGCATACCGCCTCGTGAGACGAAGCGAGGAATACTCCAGATCCGTCGGGGATAGCATGCTGCACTTGACGCGTTCCGTTTTCAGCCATGCGAAGCGCTCGTTTCTGCCCTCGACGTCTTTGTGCTCACGGAGAGCAACCAGACGGCATCGAAGCGCATTTTGTTTCGCTTGAGCTGGGCGGAGCGTCACGCTCTCTTCGTCTCGCTGCTTGACGAGATCGAACGCGTCCGGTAGCTCGGGTGTTGCCAACACTGTCGTCCAAGATTCCGCGTCCAAGCTCAGCTGCTGGTCGACGTTCTTCACCGCGTTCAGCATGATGAATGCACTGCTGCTGTCGATCGTAGCTGTCTGAGTTGCCTCCTCAGCAACCTTGTCGATTGGTAGTGGTGAAGCATCACAGAAGTGCGGCTCAGCGTCTCCTTCCGCCCCGGTCTTGAAGTGTACCGTGAAGTCGCAGTAGTTGCGAAATGTGAACGAGGAGCGCAGCGTGACGAGCGTCTGCAGACCACGCAGCTCCACACATATCCACAGATGTCCGCGCCCGGGGAAGTAGCGTCCCATCACGCAGTTTTGCTTGATCGGACAGGGATCGCACCACCGAACCGTTTGCTCCGGCGAGTCTGGCTGGTTGGGGATATCGTGGCTCGGTGCATCCAGGGAGAACTCCATCTGGTAGAACGGACTGCCGCCCAGCGACATCCAGCTGTACGGAACACGCTCGTCAACTGTGATCGCGATCCGCTCAGTCGTCCCAGACTGGCGGCACCAAATCCCCACGCCACTAGCATTTGCAAGCACGATTCGCATGTCGGACAGTTTTCCGCTGGTCAGCGTAGCCGTGGCGCGACGCTCTTCCTTGATCGGTCGACGACGCAGAATTGTCGGAATCGACGCCAGCACCAGCATCGATGTTTGTGTCAAGTACACCGATGCTGGTCCAATCAGTCCTGAAACGGAGAGCCCGTTCGGCGACAGCGAGACAGACGCTCCGATCCCAACTCGTGGCACAACCGACACCGTCAGAAGCTGCACCATGTTCTCCAAGAAGACCTGGAGGCTGGAGGCGATTCGCGTGCTCATCTGCAGACCCCCAGTAGTGTTGAAGGTCGTGATTGACACGACTGAGTCCAGCAGTTCGGCAGTAATCACATCGTGAGAGTCTCGCGACGTGCTGACGTAGCAGATCGCCAACGCAATGCTCGGCGCTGAGACGTTTACGACAGCTTGCCGGTACGCCGAGTCCACTTGAACAGAGGACAGCTTCAGCGATGACGCGAGCAACGCGTTGATGAGGAAACGCGCCTGGGTGCTCTGTGTGAATCGCAAAGGCAACACTTATCTGGGTCAGACGAGAATCGTCAACAGAACAATCTGAAGGAAGCAATCTTCACTCACCTTTGGGTCACCTTCTCGTTGAAGAGGATGCCGCCACCGCAACTCCCACTTGTCGGACGCGATGGCTGTCTTGATAGTGTACGTCCGCGTTTGGCTTGCCACATCCACAAGGCTGGCGATGAAACGACGATTTTCGAGGTCGTCATCGAACCACTGACTCACTAAGTCACTGAACGTGTCGGGCTCATCGCTGTCGGTATGATCGCGTCGCCGTCCGGTTGATGTGTCCCACGGGGTGTAAAACTCGCTCACCACGACGTACCGATCGGTGGAATAGTCCCAGCAGCGGAGTTGGCACAGGATATCACAGAAGCGGTCGTCCTCATTGGCTGACTCATCGCTCCAAGCGGGCCATTCCCGTGGAATTCCAGTCGGCGGAATGGGCACGGGGTTGGCTATCACCTTCTGGACTGATCGAGGGATGTGGTAGCACCACTTCATCCCAACCCAACTGAGTGTCTGGTTGCTCTCGAGGTCCGGGACTGTCGGTCGGTCTCCGGCAAACTCCCTCTCCACGCCATTCCATGGCTCGTTGGCTTCCAGGATGAATGACACCACGTCAGCCAACGCGACATCGTGTCGTGAACAGTCGACAAACACCACCGTCTGGTGTTTTTCTGCTGTCGCACTTGCGTTATTCTTCCCCATCGAGCTGGCAGTTTCGATGAGCAGCGACTCGGTGAACGCCAGCTCTCCGGGTGACGGATGCCGAGCCTCAGCAATGCGCCGAAGATGACTGAAATCGTCCAAGGAAGTATCCGAAGCTGTGATCGTAGCAGCAGACTTGGTAGCCGATGCCTCAGTCGCTGTCGTATCGCGATGCGTCGACTGTGAGCCTCGAACTCCGCCCTCCTTCAGCCTCTCTTGCTCTTGATTGCAGTTCCGCAGCAGACTCATAATCGCCTCAAGCGCGTAGGACGACAGTTTGATGCGAACAGGGCTCAACTCGACCTGGGCACTTGCCTGTGACAACCCAGTGCCCAGTGGCACAACAGCTCTGGAGCGAGATAGACACCGCTCGACGACACGCCAATTCTCTCCAGTTAGGCGAACGCTCGAGTCTTCCAGCACACGACGCATTTCCGAAGCACTTGTCAAATACTTCGCGAACATTGTCCAGTTGCTCGCCACGTGACCTGGGACGGAGCCACCATTCTGGCTCGAGAAATGCACTCTCAACACCTGCATTGCGCTGGACACCCGCACGCCGATTTTCTCGATGCTCATGACGAAATCTGCTGCCTTGACGCCGACTAAGCGATTGAGATCATGCACCATCCCGCCTTCTGCCGTCAGAGCATCATCATCCGCGCCTAGAATCACACTGCCAAACACTTCGCCGCATGAAACCCACAAACTGGAAGAAGGCGAGTCGTCGTCGGGTTTGGCGCTGCCGTCTTCGTCGTGGCTCGACTCCCACAGCGAAATCACGCTGGGTGCGATAAGGACCTTCAGTGATCGCCGCGGTGACTGCTGGTACAGTGCTCGTCGATCCCCTCGAGGATCCACTTGTACCTGCCGGGATGTCGCCACTGATCCCCGCTTGAACACAAAAAATGGCTGAAACCGGAAAAACTCTCCCAGCATGATCACAGCGTGTGCCGACACGTGCAGCTGGAATGCCTGGATGTCCAAGAAGACGCTGCCCTCATGGTCTTCTGGGAAGCTCCAACGACCCGAGACAAGCTTCTCTTGGTAGTTGTCCACCGCCAGTTGCCACAGTGTTGGGTCCGCATACGCACCAAAAACGACTTCTTCACTCGTCGCGCGCTCGATGCTGTCCGTCCCGCTGCTTCTGCGATAGCCAACCACGATGTTTCGAATGGCGGCATTACCCGATCGCTCGATCGTGTTGTGGGTGCAATGCAGGGTCCCAACTCGACAGTGGATTGACGTCGCCGGCGTGAGCAAGTTCACTTCCACGCCATCACACTTGAGTTCGAATTGGGACAGAGCTGGGCGATCACGATTCGGGATCTTGGGCACGTCTTTGCGGTCATCGTCGACGCTAATCACTTCATCCCCGGCAGCAGGCTCACGCGACCGGACAGCGTCAGACGCAGACGCGATGCCTCGAAGAACTCCGAGGATTCTTGATACAACAACGTCATACGACGACTTGTGGAGATCTACCCGGAGCTTCGTGACTAACAGCAGCAATGCCGTTGATTTCGTGCCCAGGACGCCGGGTCCGATCGAGCAAGTAACGCTGAACGGACACACCATGGTTTCCACCAGTGTGAACTTCAAATTCTCGCCGACAGACCGCCCCAGCTCGGATTCGAAGAGCCCAGACCCGCTCCAAGGAACCGCGTCGTTCCCGTATTGCCGTGCAGTGGCGTTTTCCACGTGGAGATCAACTATTACGCCGTAGATCTTCCCGACTCGACAGCCAATCCAGCAATTGGTTTTGCCAAAACGGGTGGAGTGTGGCTGAGGTCGTCGAGGAAGCAGTCTGGCGTTGAATGGTGGGTAGCCCAATCCATCCAAGGATATCTCGGCGCACCCGGCACTCGACACGGAAACACCTTCCATTACCAAGCAGACGTGTGCTTTGGACGGGAACTGGCGGAATTCCAGTGCGTCGAAGAGTTGCTCGCTTGAGAGGATCAAGCGGACTTGCCCGAGCTGCAGAAACACCTGGAGATTTCGCAGACCTTGAGATGTGCTGGACTGCGTGTCATGCGTCGGTGCTGCCGCTTCTGACACATGATTCGATCTCTTGTCTTCGGCCTTGTCATCGGAGCTGAAACGATCATTTCGGTCTTGGAGTGCGCTGAGAACTGTCGAAGCGCAGTACAGGCTCGAGGTCGTCACGTGCAAGTCTGCGTTCCCAATAGACCCAGCAATGAACTGAGCTGGCTGACTTCGCTCACTGTAGTTTCGCCAAAACAGTGACAGCACGGGGAAGGTCTGCCCCGTTCTGTCCGAAGATGCGTCATTCCCCATGCACAAAAGTGGCATCGCGAGTGGTACCGACCCTCTCGATGGCTCGTGAGGCAGAGATCCCTGCGGCACGGAACAAAATTCTCTGGCCATTCGACTCGATAGGTGCCAGCACCGGACAGCCTCCGGCATGGTCGCATGGCCAGACGCCAATTCTGGGTCAAACCTGAGAGCTTTGGCGACGTGGATCACATCATCCAGTCCGAGGCATAGCAGCACGCCAAGGAAGACATGATCTGGCACTGACCCCAAGATGCCGAATCGACGGACATGCCGCTTCGCTTGGAGAGTTTCTGCTGCATCGATGCCAGCGATCGCACATTGGGCGTCAATAAACACTTGACTGGAGTCGGTCGTGTGACGATTTGCCGGGTGATGGTTGGCGTATCGCAAGGCCAGCGACGCGGAGCGGATATTGCCGACGAGAGATGCCCTGACAAGTTCTTCTCGGCGGCTCTTGGACACTTGACGACGAATGTCCGCGGCAGCAGCGACGATCGCGTGATCTACTTGCAGTCCAATCTTGTAGCTCCATAAAGCAGTCTCCAGCGACTTCGTGGTGCTCTTGAGAGCCTGGTTCGCCGCACGAGGTCTGCCGGCGACGACCGGGCTTGACGGGAGACTTGCTTGTGTCACGAACGGGATTTTCAGCAGATAACTCACCTGAGCAGCACAAATCAATCCATGATTAGAGCTGATGCGCCAAATAAACTCGCAGTTGCATGACCACCAGGGCCACTCACCTTCATCCGCGAGAGAGAGATCTCCACCGCAGTAATGCTGGCCATCGCATCCACTGAATGCAGTTCGTGTCGCTCGACTTGCTTGTGCCAGTAGTTGACAATCACCCGAAACCCGCTGAAGAGAAGGACGCGCTGATGGTTGCCCTGGAAGGCTTGATGCATCATCGACAGTTCAAGCGACTCGAACGCGCATACAAGCTGAAGGTACCCGATGACTCCACTGCCCGTCACACCCCGGTACGACTTCGGCGACTCGATCGTGACAGCTGGGACTGTCAACTCAAGAACCGTGTTGAGGCGCACGCTGCCTCCTTGGATCCTCACATCAACAGAGATTTCCCACGGCGTAGGAGCTCGGACTGCGCCACCGATTGCATGCTTGTTCACGGATGTCCCTATCATCTCTCTCGACCTCAGCTGGTCATTTGGGGCAACAGCACGATCGTTCAGGCTGGAAAGAAGACGAACGATGAAGGTGGTCATGTCTTCTACCCCTTGGAGGTTCGCATCCACACGTGCAATGTTTGCTCGGGCGTCCACGATCAAGTTTGTGGATACTCGCTCCGAATCACTCGTCCTCATAACTGTGCTGTTGATCAAGGAGGAGAGCGGGCCGCCAATCACTTTGCCAGGAGTCTTGTGAAGACGCATGCTGACATTTGCAAAGTCGTGGGGTGAATCTTCCTCGTCACCAGCAATGGCGATGAGAAGACCGCTCTGGAACAGCATGTCGCTTCGAGTTCGCTGGGAAGTGCTTGTTCGATATAGGCTCACGGAGCCGATCGCGGCACTCAAATCCAAACGGTCGGACATTGCCAAGCGCGGAGATGTCGTCAGGGTGTGTGATGCTCTCGCCCGGGTCACCTCGACTTCGAACACCGCCGGTGAATGTCGCTTCACATCGCGAGCCTTCAGCAGCGCAAACCCCAGTATCCCATCAGTGTAAGCATCAATCGACGCCAAGAGCATCGACGCAGCCCAGTAACTGGCGTGGGCTTCCAACTTGTCGAGATACACTGAAAGCTCCGCTTTTGTGTCGACCGCGCCAAGTACTGCCGCCGAGGTAAATGACCTGATCCCCAGCCCGAGAGCTCGAGCGATGGGAAACCCCTCCCTCTTCGCATCCGCATCGGTGCCGAGATCGGTGCGTGCAGCGTCACCAAGATCGACAGAGATAATGCCGGCTTGGACAGACACGCTCGCTTGCTCCACGGTCGTTTGCTGTCTCCAAATCAATTCCGACGCTGACCCGGTCACATCGAGTCCGCTTGATTGAAAGCTTTCAGGCGCAGGGAGTGTGACGGCAAGCTTGCTCAGGGTCACCAGCCTCGATGTAGTTGAAGCACAGCCTTCGTTGACCCGACTTGGTGCAATCTTGATCTCTGCTAGTATCGGGAGATCTGGATTCGAAGGGTCTGGGCGACTTTCTTGGGACTTTGAAACGATCTCTGACACCACTTTCGCAACTTCAACGCATTTCTCCAGCTCCAGCTTCACAACAGCCTCGCCAAAAGAGACGTCCAGCACATCCGCACTGCTTGACTGCTGTCTTTCCGCCGTAGTAAGTTCCCCGTCGATACTGAACTCGGACAATCTGGCAAACCGGAGACGCATTGCAGAATGAACGCTTCGCTGCTGTGCAGACCCCGACCTTCGGCCATGAGACTGCATTACTGCTGGCGAAGACACTGATGCCGAGCAGCAGTGAAGTGCACACCGTGCAAACATTGTGAATAAGCTGGGTTCGAGATGCTGGCGCAAGTTCGCCGCTGGAGATTCATCTGGCGAACGCAGCATCTTGTAGTCCTGAACAATTGTAGCCAGCATGCGTTGCATCGCTGCCGTCAATGACATCACAGCCTCATTCGCCGCCCAGGCACTTGTGATCGCGTTTGCCAGGATCCCTTCATCAAGAATGCGCTCTTTGACTCCGATCGATGCCGTGACTTGCTCGCATACCCTGGAGAGCACCGCCTTCGTTAAACATGGACGTTTCTCTCCATCCCAGTTCACTGAGCATGAGCACGGAGCTTCTCGTGACAGCTTGGCTTGCTCCGCCTGGGTATCACGTACTTCCATCGTCCTCCAGACTGGAATCTCTGTGTCAAAGCTGACCTTCACCAGCTCGAAGCTTCGGGAGTGGCGCTTACTCATTCGGCGAGCCTCGTCCCCGAAGAATGAGGTCGTGAAGTACGGGTGTGACACATAGTCGGAATACGACGACGTGTCGACGGAACCCCACTTCAGTAACGATTCGCCCTTGCCTGTACTGGAGCCCTTGCACCCGCTGATTGACACAACCTCGACGTTCTCGACTTCAAACACCAAATCGACTGCTTCCTTCTCGCTTGCTCGTGCGAGAAGCACTTCGAGTGCCACATACGTGAGCGTCAAACTGAGTATTGGTGGCGGCGGGCGAGATACTTTGTTCTTCCGCTTCCCAGGTGTCGACACCTTCACCATCCCAAGATGGGCAACAGGCACGAATTGCTCGTCCACTTCGTCGCTCTTCGCGGTGGCTTCTTCGTCTTCTTGTGGGCTCGCTACCGTCTCGTGCTTCCGCAGCGTCAGGGATATCGTGCTGGCGCAAACCCGCACACACGATACGATGCACGATGGCGGCACGCTGTCAGCTTCTTGCGCGTGCTTCAGATCATCTTGCATGGACTGTCGTCGTTGCTCTGTTTGCAGAAGGGAACGCTTGGACTCCGCAAGCAACTCGGTCATCAGCTCATCCTCTCCATCATCGTCCACTGGAGCAACGATGTTCATGGCCCAGCTCATCCATGAACTCGATGCCTTCGCTGGGGTCGATTTCGCTGGCTGTGCAGTTTGTCTTGATGAGTCGCTCGGTCTCACAGAGCTGCGACGTTGGTTTGACGCCATCGCATTGCGCTTCACAGGAGATACACTTCGTGCAGGCATCTTGCCGGTGAGAACAGGTGATCGGGGTGGCTGCCTTTTGTCCTCGTCCGCCTTGCGCGTTGCGTTCTGGACAAGTTGAACGATCATGTCCAGCTGTCGGTCGCTGAGCGAAAACAGCAACTCGCCGATAAAAACGTCCACTTCATGCATGGTAACAACACTCGGTCGGCTGCATGAGTACGAGTAGAAGGGGTCGCGCGCACTCGATGGCTCGTACACGAAGAGCCCGTCGATATCGAACACCTTTGCAAAATTGCTCTGCTGCGCAGCTGACGGCGCGGCGCCTTCGTTTCCTTGGTCTTCCGGCACAGCAGAGGGACGTAGCAGAATTTTTCCACGGGCTGACACGGACGTTCGTGTTAGGACGGGCACCTCGTACCCGACGACTTTGCGACGAAGGCGGTCGAGGCCCGGGTCATCTGTCGGCGGCCCGGAGCTCGTGTAGCGATCGAGGAAAATGGTCAAGTCTTTGGCATCGATGCGCTACACGATGAACGGCATACAAGTCTCCACGTCAGTGTTTGTTGCATGCGCGGGTTAGGAATACAGGGGCGAACCTTCCCAATCGCTTGATCCGATCCGGTGGGATTCTCAAAGCCCTTTGCCCACGTATTCCGCGCGTTTGCCGAGTAGAAGTCCAGTGTCTAGCGCGCCACGGGAGCACACCATTAGAAAAAGCGTCCTCACAGCTTCCAACGACGCGGGAACGTACCCCAAGCGCCACCGAAAGCACAATGTCCTCTTGCTCAAATTTGAGCACGAGATTGTTGATCTGCGAACAGTGTCACCCGTGTGTGAAAGCAATCCACGTCAGTCTCAACACCGCCTGGACGCGTTCGCTCCATGGATGGGACTTGCCTGCACGCTGATGTTGGCGAGGATCCTTTGGAGCGTGTCGTGGAGCCAGCCGGACTTCGGCTGATCGATCTTCTGCGGTGCCACCTCTGCTTTATCGCTTTGGTCATCGTCAGCGGTCGATCTGCAGGTAAAATCACACACACGCAGACCATCGTTAGTGCGCACATGAGCGATACCAGCGGCAGAGAGTGGTGCGTACGCTGAGAGTGCCTCTGCAGACGTCGTCCCCGAGGAGTAGCGCGCGGTCCGCTCCGCGTCGGTGCGCGACACGAGGATGAGCTCGATCGTGTAGAGCTTGACCTCGATGGGCTGCGACAGCAGCTGCGTCCACGGGATGTGTATGCGCAGTTCCTACCGCGAGGTGCGCGCGCAGACAGCCCAGCACTGTGAGTGCGAGAAGGACAGGGACAGAGAGCCCAACCCGGCGTACCCGGATGAACCCGCGCGCAAAGTCGAACGAGGACGGGATCTCCAGGCTTTCCTGTCCACCGCAGTGTCCACCGTTGTGAGTTCCTATATAGCGAGCCCCTCCGCCCGGAGAAGCGCCCGCGAAGGACACAGGGCGAGCGCACCAGCAGCACGTGGCGCTTGATCTCGAGGTCGTTGAGCACCAGGTCGCCGCCGAAGAGCCCGAGGCCCTCGAGCTGGATCCCCTCGATGTACTTGCTCAGGTAGAACTGCAGGTTCTGTGCGATGTACCCGCGGAGCGGCGAGGACAGGATGTCCAGCATGGTCGCCGCCGCCATGCGCGCCGCCGCCTTTCTTGGCTGGGTCTGTTTCCCTTGGTGTCGTCGTCAATTCTGCTCAATGTCTGCTGCTGGTGATGCAGTGTGGAGTGTTGGACGGGTTTTAACCAATCGACATCTGATTAAGGACGTAAATGCCGACTTTCAGCCAACGAAATAGCAGTTGTTGCGTCGCAAACGCGTGTTGCAACTTGACGGTATGCCAATACTTTTGGGGAGGTGCGAAGCAGATCGAGAGGGGAGGATATCTGGCAAGCACAGTACTTTCATCTGTTTTTTTCCAGACTGCTTCAACGTGGCCAAACAATGTGCTCATGCAGAGTGAAGAGACGAGCGTTGGAGCGCCTGGCCGCGTGCAACCCGATAGCGAAGCAACCACGTCGAGTGGAGGCGGCGACGAGTCACTCGCTGGTAGTGAGATCGCACGTTCGAGCACGGCCGTTGTGGGCGGCACCATCCACCTCCGTGTTGTCGTGGGTGCTCAAGTTCCAACGGCTCAGATGCGCACGTTTCAACGGCTCAGGTGTGGTCGGCTGCGGAGCCTCGGTTGGTTCCTCGTTGGGCGCCGCAGCCCAGCACGGAAGCGTAACCGTGGGTGACCAATCCGTTATGCTGGATTCCACAACCTACGGTCAAACTGCGGTGCTGGGCTGCGGCGCCAAAAGATCGATTGCAAAGCCACAACACCAACGGCCGGCATGGCCTCGAAGCAACGTCGGGATGACGCGGACCACGATCCCGGGCCGCGACGGAAGGTCTCGAAGACAGTGCCGCCGTCCAAAACGAGTCGCATGGATGTGACCACGAGACGAGCAGCGAACGCATGCTCCGCC
>JAADYB010000533.1:0-18327 GCA_023338075.1 Phytopythium litorale
CGCGCAGTCCGTTGAGGAAGAGTACGTTGCCGCCGTTGCTTCGCTTCGCGGTCTTGGGCGTTCCCGTTCGGGCTTTGTCCTTCCCTTCGGGGTCGACGACACAGACGATGACATCTTCGTTGCTCTGCTCGCTCCCGTTCTCGTGGCTGAGACTGGTGTCAGCTTCTTGGACTAGTGCCTGGCACTCGGACTCGTCGGCAGCGTGGTTGTCTTCGAGCTCTACTCGCCCGCGCCGGTGCTCGATGCGCTCTCGCTGCATTTTCGGTTGGGCGGGCTTCTGGAGTCCGCGATTGGGTGGTTGCTGAAAGGATTGATTCGGAAGTGAGCGCTCGCCTGGGTCCACACCGATGGCTCGACCACGACCGTGAACCGCCCGCTCTGCTCGCCTAAATCGAGAACCCGAGAACAACATAATCTCGGACACGCGAAGTTGCGCGGAGATTTGCTGAGCTTCATCCGAACAAGTTCAATCTTCACTGTGGTGCTGCGACAGTGGTGACGAAGGCAGTGAAACGATACCTTCACTCCTGTACACTTCAAGTTGAGTTCAGCGATCGATATTTGGGGAAACGCGTTCCAGAACCACACTTGAAACGCTTGGGATTTGGCAGCAACCCGTATATATAGACCCGAAGCAGCCAACTTCATCTTCGTTCTCGGTATCTGGTGGGTCGCTGTTGATGAGCTGTTTCTGTCTGCAAGTGTTGGAGTGCAAGTGATGCCATTGTTCGAGCGAATGGTCTGTCATGGCTGCCTGTTGACCGTCTCCGACGTTGAAAGGTCTATACGAGCGCACAGAACGATCGGCGGCGTCTACTTGGTCTTGTCCGTCTCGGGCGGCGTGAACTTGGAGATCTTGAAGAGGAAGATGTTGAGGTAGTCGCAGATGTCCTTGACCACGTTGGAGACGAAGTGCAGGTAGACGCCGAAGATGAAGAGCACATAGAGCGCCGAGGCGACCATGGGGTTGACGGCCGACTTGTCCAGTAGCCCGACCCTGGCGCCGTAGGCGTTGAGGATGACGAGTCCGAAGGGAATGATGACCCGCAGCTGCGGCGTGAAGGGGATCTTGCACATGTGGCTGACGATCATGCGCGTGGAGAAGAAGACGTAGCCGATGCCGATGGGGAAGAGGAAGAGCACGGGGTAGCGCGCGTAGTTGTCGGCGTCCGGGCCCATGATCCATAGCGAGCCGAGCACGAGCAGGATACCGATGGGCACGAGCTGCACCATCGCCAGCGCCTTGGACACGTGCTTGTTGCCGAGCTCGTCGCTCGGGATGGGCGGGCCCGTGAGCACGTTGCTGACGTTGCCGAAGGCGAGCACGACGTTGCTGGCTACAAGCACGCCGACGAGCGCCTGCCAGAGCGGGAAGGCGACGGGCACGAGCGGCGTCTGCAGCAGCCAGAAGTCGGCGCCGAAGGCGGCGGCCAGCAGGTGGAAGGCCACGAGCGACAGCTGGCCCTCCGTCACGCCGTAGAAGTCGTTGCCGCAGCTCATGACGCCCGTGTGGTACTCCTCCCACTGCGCCAGGTAGAACGTGACGCACACGGACGAGAGCACGATGTACGAGCCGAGGCCGGCGCCCGCGCGGCACGTGGCCGCGGCGCTCAGCAGGTTGAAGACGGTGCACAGCGCGTCGCAGCCGTGGTCGAAGAGCTGACCCAGCGGCGAGGACGCGCCCGTGCGGCGCGCCTGCTTGCCGTCCAGCGCGTCCATGGTCTGGTAGAAGAAGAGCCCGGCCGCCGAGAGCAGGTAGACCCACGTGGGGCACGGCTCGTCCAGGTGCGGCGCGAAGTAGAGCTGCACCAGCGTGGTGGCGATCATGACGGCCGTGCCCAGCATGGTCACCAGGTTGGGCGCCATCCACATGGGCAGGAACCGCACGGCCCACGTCCAGTAGTGGTTGAGCACATTGTCCAGGATCGTGTACGACCCGCTGCCGGTGGCGAACAAGCACAGCGCGTCAGAGCCAGCGCCGGCTGAGCCACCGCCACATACAGAGCGAGCGAAGGACCACTCACGCCTTGTACTTGTAGGCCGCGATGCCCTCGAGCGCCGCCTTGCTCAGCATCGTCCGCTGCCGCTGCCGCTGCCGCTGCCACTCCGCCGCTTGTTCCCCCGCGAGAGGATTCGAGACTGGCCAGCCGGCGCGCAGCCACCAAACGACGTCACTGCCGCGAGAGAGTGACTCGAACACGCACTTGGAGGGTGACGTGCCGCACATTCGCATACTGGAGGCGAGTCAAATCTGGGCGGTCGTCGCGAAAGTGTCCCGTTTTCTTCAGTGAGAAGCATACAGTATCGGCAGAGACACGCATGGCCATCTCAATTTCGAAATCCTCTTGCGGTTTGTATGCGAGCTCGCTGCTTGGGCGGCACCTCACCACCGCCAAACATCGCACTGCATGTTGAAGCTCTGCCTGCGGATCGAAGCCACTGAGAATCGCTGGCGGTCGCACTGTCCTACGGCATCCAACGGTCGTCGCCCTCGCTCTCGTCTTGGGCATCCGCGTCGTCGCCTTCTGCCTCGTCGTCGGTCTCCGCCGGGCGTTGCGCCACGAGCGACTCGCGGATGGCGGCGCCGAGCTCGATCAAGCCCTGGTTCGTCTGGGAGGACACCAGCAAGTGTGGAACGCCCGGTAGCCTGCAGCAGAGCGGGTGGGCGTTAGGACACAGCGTCGGAGGCATCCCGAGCGAACGCGGACTGGGCGTACCGACTGTGGATCGACTCGATGTCGGCCGACGGCTGGTCGACCTTGGAGACGATGTCGAGCCAGTGGCAGTCGGTCCGTGCCCGAGTGACGCGCTCATGCAGCTCTGCGCGCAGCGAGAGCTGGTCCAGCACCGACGTGCCCGACATGCCCGTCGGGTCGAACACGAACCCGATCGACTGGTCCCAGCAAGGTCAACAGATCGTCAGAGTCACGCACTTCTAGGCAACATATACAGCCGCGACACCCACCGCCTGGGTCTTCTCCATCATGGACAGCGCCAGCTTCTCGATGGCGTTACGGTGCGTATCTGGGCGGTACAGCAGGCCGGGCGTGTCCGCAATCTGTGCGCACAGTTCGCGATAGCAGCCATTGAGGACCTGACTGCGGATTTCTAGGAACCAGAGAACTGCCCTCACCTGGTAGGTGATACCCTCCACGTAAATGTGGCCCATGGTGATGCCGCGCGTCGTGAACGGGTAATTGGCCACCTGCAAGTTCAGCGAGACAACGGTCAACACGCGAGCGTCACCGAAGCAGTGACGTGAGTCTCTCACCTCGGGCGACGCAGTCGACAGGGCTCGAACGAGCGACGACTTGCCTGGGCCACCGACACCAGTGAGAAATAATCACCACCGCCTAGAGGAGACACCTCGCGCTCGGCACGCACCGACGTTGGGCGCGCCAACGAACGCGAAGATGGGCTTCTCCAGGTCGACGTGAGGCAGTCCGCGCAGCACCTGCATCCTCCTCGTTGCCACCGGTCAGCGCCTGGGGATACATCAACATCACAGCCGCTCCTCACCCTCACCTTGACCATGTCGGTGGTCTCGCGCAGCGCCTCCGCGTGGTCCTCCACGATCTGCTGCAGCTCCTGCAGTCCGCCACACACGAAACAATAAGCGACGCGAGTCCACCAAGCAGTTTGAGCCTGCCCGAGTCACCTCGACGCAGCGCAGGCCGCAGTCGACCGCCTCCTGCTTGGTGCGCGCGTCCTGCAGCTCGCGCTCGTGCCGCTTGCCGGCGTTATGCAGCGCCGCGTACACGCGCCTCAGCCGCTGCACGTGCGCCTCGTACACGCCCTCGCCCAGCGTGAGCAGCACCACGTCCTGCACCAGCGTCAGCACCAGCCCATGGCTTCGAACTCGAGAATTCGAGGCGCCCACGCACCCGCTCGAAGGGCTGCAGCTGGCGCAGCGCCGGGAACTGCAGCGAGGCCTTGCGCGTGACGGCCGAGAGCTTGCCCAGCTGCAGGTTGATGAGCCGCGACGTCTGGTTGCGCGCGCGCTTGACCGGATCGGCGATGCGGCCGCTCTCGCGCACGCTGGCGCGCCAGAACTTCATCTCCTGGATCTCCGGCGCCGTGTGCACGTACGGCAGCCTGTCGGCTGTCAGTCGCCGCCCGCGTCGGCCCTCTAGGCGCTGCGTACGCACCGCTGCAGCGCTCCGTGCGCCACCGCCTTGACCCTCGTCGACGCCATCCTTTTTCGCCTCTGGACTCGCTTGTGTCCAGGACTGCTCGGTATAACATGAGAGAATCGCAAGGGTAGTGTGCATTGATGTGCTATAAAGTTAGACGGCCCGACGAGTCCTCCTCCCCCGTAAGAGCGACTAGTCACTCGGACACTTCAACCTGTTCCACCACTAGGCGTAGCGGCGCATGTCGTTCACATAGCGGATGCTGAGGAAGATCTTGGCGCCCGACTCGCAGTCGCGCAGCTCCAGCTCCACGGGCCGCGGCGGGAACGTCTCGCCCGTCTCCACGGGCTGCGACAGCAGCAGCCCCGCATCCTCCTCGTAGTCGTCGAAGGCGTCCTCGTCCTCGTCCGCCAGGTCGCCGGCTGACAGTGAGCTGCCAGTCTTCGGCCGACTGAGCCGCTGCCGCCACGAATCGTCGCGCACTGCAATCGAGTGCCCGCTGCTCTGCGCCAGCTCGCTGAGGATGCTGCCCCGGACGCGCTTCCGCCGCTTCAACCGCAGCTTGGCGTTCGTGTCCGCCAGCAGCTTGGCCGGCACCGCGTCGAACTCGCGGTAGATGTCCTCCAGCGAGAAGCGCACGAAGCCCAGGAGCTTCTTGGGCAACGGCTTGCGCTTGTGGTACACGTCCACCTCGATGAACGTGTCGGGCGACGAAATGCTGATCAGCCACGACTCGTTGAACGTGGGCGAGCCCGTGCGGTGCTTCGTCGTCGACTTGAACTCCTCCAGCTCCTGCGCGGGGCTGCCCGACGGCTGCGTGTACGTCCGCACGACTACCTTCGGGTTCGAGTTCTCCGGCAGCCCTTCGATGCGCACGCAGTGAACTTCCACTTCCGTGATGATGTTCGAGTCGGTCAGCTGCTTCAGCGGGTTGCCCGTCAGGTTGCGCGCCGGACGACGCGTCCCCTCGAAATGCTTCTCGTCGAGTAAATGCGTCGTGTTGTGCACGGACTGCGACAGCTTCTCCACCGCACCGAGCGTGCCGACGACGGGAGACACAACCAACTGCATCGTGCCCCGACCAACGCCCCTCGCGAAGCCCTTCACGCCGTCGCGCTTCGCCCCGCGGATCGGCTCCTTCACGAACCCAACGACTCCGTATGCCAAACTCTTGCTGAACACCGCTCCGCCTTGGACGATCCCCTCCGGCACATGGCGAGGCTGATTCGGATCCTCCTGGCTCTTGAAATGGACGGCCTTCTTGACTACATCGCCCAGTCCGTTTGAGACCTTGCTGATCGACAGCAGCGGTGCGCCGAAGACGGTCTGCACGACAGTCAGCGCGCTCTCGCCCTTGCGTCGGCTCTTGCCGCGCACGTCGCGCTTCAGTTGGCGAGCGGCGAGCGCGAACCCGTCGACAATGTCCGTCGCGAGACCGATTGGATCGCCGAGCAGCTCGACACTGCCCACGATCTTGTACCACTGACCAACGACCGAGTACACAATCTTGAGCACGACGTCGTAGATCAAGTCGTACTCGTAGAAGAAGCGGTTGGTGTACGTGATCTCGCCAAAGCTGAAGTGGGGCGTCACGTGGGCAATGCCGCCGACAACGCTGCCGAGCGTGGGGCCGAGGAAGGCTGAGATTCCCTCGCCCTTGTCTTCTTGCACCGAGTCGAACACCAAATCGAACTCGAACTCGCTCATGCGCCACTGCTTGAAATACAGCAGCATGCCGACCGACGCGGCAGGGTCAGGCGTGGGCAACTCCGCAGCCAGCATCTTGGCTTTGGTGTCGATGCCCTGCTGCATGACCGTGTCGTCGTCGCTTGGGGGGATGAACTGGAACAACAGGTTGCCGAGTCCGATCACATACTCCAGGTTCAGCTTGACAGCAAGCGAGTGCAGCTGCAAGTCGAACTCGTTCACGAGCGTGATGCCGGTCTGGGGGGAAGAGTCAATACTCAATCGCATGAACGGCCGCTCCCCGTCTTCAGGAAGCCACCCTTCGCGCTTGTCGCTGTTGAATCCGCTATCTGTCGGCGCCATCACCACGGGGTACGCCGACTGCGACGTCATGTCGTCGAGCTGAACGTGGTGGACCGAGAACACGCATGTGCGCGAGCCTTGAGCGGAGGAGAACCGAATGTTCTCCATCGTGATGTTCAGGATCTCCTGCGGCTCGCTATCCACCAACGTGATGCCCACTCCGTGCATCACCACGTCGATCAGGACGTTCGTCAGCCAGTCGCTCAAGAACGCGCGCTGGCGGATGTCCGCGTAGCACTTGGTATCACCGAGCGCGAATACACGAGTCGGGCCATCGATATACACCTCTGCGTGCACATTCGTCGGCGTGAGGCCGGACACTTCGCCAATCTGCATAAAATCGACCACGGTTGGCACCTTCCACGTCACAGGCGTCACTTTCAGCCGCAAATCCGCCTTCGGGTCATCCCACGCGTACGAGTGCGACTCCAGCGGACCGATGGTGATCTCCTCGACGCCTTTCATGCCATATTGCGCATAGCGGAAGGAATGCTTCGTCGATCGGTTCTCGATCCGGTACCGCGGCGTTGACGAAATGTCTTTCACCTCCGCGTAGACAATTTCTTCGAGCGCCTGGACAGAAACGCTGTAGACAGGTCCGTCGCCCAGATGGTCGCGAGTCCACACATCCGTGTCTTCCGCCAGGTTGCTTGTCACGTTGGGCTCGCTGAGTTGGCTCGATACCTTGAACAGCGGGATTGTGGGGCTCCACTCGCCGACTGTCTTGACTGTTTCGTCGCGAACAATGTCACGCAGGCGAATACCGTCGACGTACTTCTCCGAGCCCGACAAACGGTACACAATGACCGACTCGTCATGCTTCAGCGTGCAGTTTGCGCTGTCCTCGATGCGGCTCTTGCTGCGATAGCCCTTCTTGTCCAACAGCAGCGGCGTCACTTGGAACGGACGAGGGACGCGGCTCACAACGACGTAGCGCGGCGAAATGACCATAATCTTGGACCGGAAGAACTGTCCCGGCGCGGCGCGGACCTCGAACGACAGCACAAACAACGAGTCGCCGCTGCCTTGCCGAAGCTCGCCTTTTGTACCAACGCTCGCCATGTCTTGCGCCTCTGTCCAGCCAAGCTTTTCAAAGTTCGGCAGGTACTTCTTGTGCTTTGTCGTCCGCGGCAACTCGGCTTCAAAAGCACTCGGCGTCTCCTGATACGGCTTCACGCTGATGAGCGCCTTGTCCAGAGGAGCCACCGCCATGATCGGAACATCGCGCGAGAACGGGAAGTACGTGCGGTGCTCCTCAACAGAGCACATGTACCCCTTCGGGACCTTGAACCGGAGATCGAGACCGCTGCGGTTCTGGATCCAGTACGGCGCGTATAGCACCACGGTGCGTGCAGCATCGGCTTCCCACTTCGGCTGCACGATGCATCCGGGTCCATCATTGAAGCGCAGCTCAAACGCCTCAGTGCTGAACGCGTCACGGTCGTGGTCTAGATGGATAGTGAACGGCGCACTCCATACGGGGCACCGGTCCGATTCACTCGCACACAGGCGGACCTTCATGAGAGCAGGTCGAGAGAGGTCGAGTCCAAACACCTGGATGGACTTGCCGCTCTCCACAAGCATCTTGCGCGAGTTGACCTCATTGACGAACTCGAAATAGTCGACGCCACTGGCTGGGGTCTTCGGCGTCCTCGATTTCTTTGAGGATGGCGTGCCTGGAATGCCTCGGAACTCACCTTTGTTGTCCAGCGTGTCGCGCGGACAGTCGTCCGCCTGCACGATCGCGTACTCGATGGCGCACGGCAGCACGTTGTTCAGAATGAGCTGCGGCTGAATCACGAGCGACCACGTTCCCAGTGCCGGGTTGTTGACCGAGATCTTCTCGATCACTGTAGTCGGCTGGTTGTCGATCAAACTGGTCGAAGGATACACAACCTCCGATCCCGGCAAAGCGCGGCTCGAGACATCCGGCAGCATCACATCCGAGCCCAGCTTCTCTTCTACCGTCTTGGACGTCGATATTGAACTCTTCACGTCGCCTCGCTGAACCTTTTGAGCCTCGAGCTGCTCGTAGTGCGTCCACGTCTTGTACAGGCGCTGCTCCGCGACTGAAAGCGGCAAGAAGTTGCTCCAGTCCTTTTCTCCGATCTGGCGAATGGCAAAGGACCCAGCGTCGACGAGGTCCAGCGGGATGCAGATCGACCCGTTTGCTGGTAGCACAAAGAAGGCTTCGCCGCTTGGCTGAGGCGGATTCTGCCACGCCACATCTCCGCTGCCGTCCAGGAGTAGACACTCCGTGTTCTTCGCAGTGCCGTTGCGGATGAACTCAGCCCCCGACACCTTCACTTGCAGGCCGTACGAACCATCGACGAAAATGTTGATCGCGACCAGAACAGGCAAGTACTTGCGCATGCACTCCGCGTAGTACGAGTCGATCCACTCGTAAAACGGGTCCATCTCCTTCACGCGGCGCAAGCAGGCATACGCTCGATGGAGCTCGCGGCGCGTGGGTGCCTCGATCTTCGTCAAAAGCCCAATGCCTTCTTCGTACAAAGCGGCGATGGACTTCTCCGCTTCCACGTCTTCGAAACGAGGGACGAGCTCGTATACTTGCGTTTGCCCGATCGACGAGAGCGGAATGTTGCCGACCGGTTCAAATCCTTCAATGTCCAAGCTGATAAACCGGTCGACAGTGGCGCGCGACTTGGAGATTGCAATCTTGAACTCATCCCACGACACGAGACCCGAGTTGTCCGTGTCCGCGAGCGCAATGAAGTCATCGACCATCCGATCAAGGTCCTGCTCGCTCTGAGTCGCGCTGTCGCTTCGTCTGTACAGCGAAGACCCGCGGCTTCGTTGCTGCCGCTCTTCCTCAGCGTACACCTCACGCAGCACGGTGCGGACCTCATCCGCATCGAGCTCTCCGCTGCCGTCGGCATCAGCTGATCGGAATGCCGCTCGCAGTTGCTTCTCCTTCAAGCTTTGCTGCTCGTAGTCCTTCAACTCTTCGCTCACGTTGAGAAGCTTGCACGCGTGGGCTTGTCCTGGCGCAACGTTCGACACGGACGTCACGATCTCTTCCTTCGTTCGCTTCTTCTCTTCCCTCTTCGCAACGAGGAAGTACTTGATGTTGACGCCCGATTCGTTCAGCATCCAGAACAGGCCGTCCTCCTCTCGGATGTGCGGGCGAACCCGTTTGGACACCTTCTCCGCCTTCGAAAAGTTCGCGACATTCGTGTTCAGCACTTCCATGAATGCGGACGTGATGTTCAGCTGCAGGTACCGGTCCGACGAGTAAATCACGTCGAGCTGCGACGCCGGGTCCTTCTTCAGGTCGAGAATACCTTGATAGTACTCCATGAACGGCTCCACCTGGCGCGCTTTCAAGTTGTAGTAGTTGCCGTACACGTCAAAGCTGACCTTGCCGACGCCGCAGTTGTTCTTCGATCGCCGTTCAGGCTGGAAGTCTGCTCCACCACCGACGACGGCGCCGCCCTCCCAGGCCGAGAAGTTCCCGTAGATGACCAACTCTTCCAGCGAAATCTCGATAGCCGGGACGCCTCTCGGCAGCATATCGTCGATCATGCGCAGGTAGAAGCCTCCGAAGGAGGTCGAGATGACGGTTTGCACGTACATGCTCATTTCCTTCACCGGCCCACGGTGAACGGGAGCGGCCGAACGATTGTCGTCGCCAAGACTTGACAGAAGCTGATCGATCGTGTCGCCGCGGCTCCCCATGTCCATCTCCTTCGTCAGCACCCAGGCGCTCTGATCTCCCGGTTTCACCAAGCTCGGGTTAACGAGGCGGTACCACGCCTCCTGCGCGTACTCGTAGTTCTTGAACGTCCGAACCATCTTCTTTTGCACCACCGAGACTGGCAGCCCGTTCAGAGACGTCCGCGAAGCGCCAACCTGCTCTTCATAGGTCTTCCAAAAGGCGGCAAGCTCGATCGAGTTGGCAATGGAACTCGCCAGGTCACCAGACAGATAGGGGACGCGGTTGCGCTCCATGGATGGATCGACGTACTCTTGGCCCGTGATCGAAACAACCCCTCGGTGGACTCGGGAGTACAGCACCTTGTCGCGGCGAAGAGCGCTCTCGAACTCTTCCATCGACACATCCCCGCTTCCATCGCTGTCGACGATGCGGAGGAATTCTTGAACTGTAGCGTCAAACTCGTCCTTCGTCAGGTTGTCGCAGTTGGTCGCGCTCTTGAGCAAGCCCGAAATCTCCGTAGCGTCCAAGCTCCCGCCACCGTCGACATCTCGCATCTTGAACTCTTCCTTCAGCTTTGCGAGGTAGCGCCTCTCTTCCAAGTCGCGGCGTGCCTTGTCGATCCGCTCTGTTCGCTCAGTGCGTTCACGCACAACATTCACGTCCTCCTTCATCGAGTCGCTCAACGCCCCACCGATGCTCAGGAGAACGCCCAGGTCGTTCGGCGAGAAGTTCAGCGCAAAATCCGACATTTGCATCGACAGCTTCCGACGGGCACCAATTTTGGTGCGTTCCTTCTGGCTTGGAGGGGCTGCGGTCTCCTCTGCCTTCTCGACGTCTGGGTGCTCAACCTCGACAATTTGCTTCTTCGAAACAGCGCTCCGAGCCACACCCCACAGGTTTGCGGCCGGTTTCTTGGCCGACTCCGACTTGGATTCTTGAGACAGACCTCTTGATCTTGGCTTGGGATTGCCGACAGTCAAACGATAGCCAAGCGACAAGTCCACCCCCTCGCCCTCGAGTTCCAAGATGGAGCGCACATCGCCGATGTCGAGCTCAATGCCGTCATCACGGAGGATAACAGTGCACGGAACCAGCGCGACGTCGACAAGCTCCATCTCGATCGACTCGTGGTGTGCCGAGCTGGTGACGTCCAGTTGAAAATCCGACGTGAACGCAAGCACGTGCGACTTGAGTGTCGAAGAATCGCCGAGCAAACAAAACTCACAGCCCTTCATCTTGATCTTGCACGACATTGGCGACCCACCCAACAAAAGAGGGGAGTACTCCTGCGGCAGGTCTTCAATGTACAGAGGCGTCGCTTCATCCCGCAACTCGGGCGACTTGCTCGGGTCCGCTGGTTCACAGGCAAGAAAGCGCATCTGCGTGACCTCGTCTTCGTCCAGCGCCGGCAAAAACGAGTGCATCGTTGCCATCAGCGGGTCGAATACCAGCAGCATTGTGAAGTCGCTGAGTGTGACAGAGATGTCCAGCAGTCCGTCGCCATTTTGAACCAGATGCACACGCAACATCGGCTGTGTTCCTGGGTTCTTGTCCATGAGCTGGTGGAACACGTTCGAGTGCGCGTTGCGCTTGTCCAGCATCCCGAACCGCGTGATCTCGAGCCCAACAACCAGCGACTTCTCATTTTTCTCCACCTTTGCCAGCGCGCAGCCGACATCCAAAGTGAAATCGTTCGCGAAGAACGTAAGCAGCGGCGCCTCGTTGTCCGCAAGCAACAGCAGCTCCATCTTCGTCATCGTGAAGCCCATCTCGAATCGGTGAAACATAGGCTCTGTCTCCGGCAGCTCCTTGACATATTTGTCGAGCGGGTTGGTGATGAAACGGCGAAGCGCGCCTCGCTGAAGAACGTCGTCGCCTGTGTATGGCAACGGCGTTCCGGCTTCGGGGACGTCCCACTCGAGCGACAGCGATCGCAGGTAGAGCAAGCGAGAAGCGAGGACCTTCGACTCCAGGCCCTCCAAGCGTGCGCGTCGCAGAGAGAGGTCTTCTTTGAACTTCCAGCTCTTGTACATACGCATGAAGAAGCCCGTCTCGTTGTCGAACTTCCACTGGGGGCAGTACAGCGAGAGGTACTCCTCCGACTCTTCGGGGGTCAGTTCGACGCACGCGTCCTCGTCGGCGATTTTGGCGTGTGCCTGCCAATCGTAGTACTGGTTGATCACGCGGAGCATGCCCAGGAGCGCCTTGATTTGGACTGGACGCAGCTGGAGAGACACTTCACTTGTGTCTGCGAATGCAATCTCGAGCTTCAGCGCGCGCTCGCTGCCGACGCCAGCCAGCAAGCCCTGGCAAATGTACGGCATGGAGATCACGATCTGCATCGAGAGCGGTGAGACCAGGTAGCAGGCGTCGGCGCTTCCTCCGGGTTTGGCGTTGAGGAACACCATGAACTCCTCGAGCCGCATGAGGCGCTTGCGGCGGGGTCCGTCACCTCCGCTTCGTCCAAGCTCAAACTCCTCGAGCGCGATGCCCATTCCGGCCCCAGAGTCTTCGTCGCGGATGGTCAGCGAGAAGGACCGCGTGACGATGGAGAACGAGTCGATCACCTCGTCCACGATCTTGTGCCAGAGGGCAGGCTGGGCCGCCGCGGGCTTGCCGTGCTCCGCCTTGGCCACCTGCTTCTTGGCGTCGCTGCTCGCCTTGCGCAGCGCCGCCAGGTCCTTGAGCTTCTGCACGACGCCCGCCGTCCAGTCTTGCACGCGCTGTACGCGGGCCTTGGCGGCGGCCGCGATGGCCTGCCGGCAGCGCTCCGCGTTCTCCTCGCTGGACCACATCCACTTCTCTGGCGTGTTGAGGCTCACGGCGACGCGCAGGCCCGAGATCTGCACCGTCGACTCGAGCGGCGTCTTGTGCACTAGGCGGTCGAACACCGGCAGCACGAACAGGAATTGCTTCATTTCGAGCCGCTCGAGGTCCATGGGCAGCCCGGCCAGCGGCTCGAGCGCCGGCAGTGCGGCCCTCGAGACCGCCAGGTCGCGCAGCTCGAGCGACCCGGCGCGCAGCGACCAGCGCAGCGAGAACTTGTCGCCGACGAGCCCGGGCGCGGCCAGCCGCAGCAGCACCGACAGCAGCGCGTCGCCCGCCAGCGCCACGGCCGCCGCCAGCGCCAGGCCTAGCAGCGCCAGCCACAGCAGCAGCCCCAGCAGCATCGTGTCTCCTCCGGTCTTCTCGTCGACTGGTCCGGAGTCCTAGCGGTGGTCGCCGCCTCTTGCCTTGAGCCTTCTGCCTCGTGCCTTTGCCTCTTTGCGGCCTTTCTTGATACTGGACGCCGGTGCGAGCGGCGGATAAGGCGACAGGCCGGCGGAAGGAATGGAAAAATGTGCCTGGGCACCAACGCGTTGCGGCTTGCGTTGCCGTTTGTGGGGCGTTGTCGGTCGCGCAGGGTGTGTGTGGACGAAAGATATGCGGGCCACGGTACGTGGGTGACGTACCCACCCCATAGTGGGCGCCAGTGACTCTCTGGGATAGGGCGGCGCCTCAACACGACGGCGCGTGTCGCAGGAATTGTTCCACCCCCTGTCCCGACTCGGCACCCTTCGCTTTTCGGCCCAATCCCACGCCTCCATTTTACTCTCAACGCGTGTTCATTGGTCGAAAAGAACGCGGCACCGCCCACATCGGGCTCCCATCAGTCCAGATCGCCCACAGCCGTGAAGCAAAGGGACGGGGATGAAGGCGGAGCTGCCGCTGGCGCCACCGCCGCGACCTCCAAGCCGCTGCCGCTGCCGCCGCCGCCGCGAAGCTCGCGCAGGATCTCGTCCCGAGTCAGCGCGCGTGTCGGCTCCTCCGCTCCGTCCTCCTCGTCCTCCTCGTCCTCCTCGCGGTCGCTCCCTCCGCCCTGCTCATGCCACGCCACGCACACGGACACATGTGGTTAGTTGGCCCCTTCTACGACGGAAACCTGCGACAGCAGCCAAACATCCAGGCCGGCACGCCGGTCGGCATGCGTGACAGGAAGGAACATGCACGCACCGCGAAGGCGGACGGGAGCGCGGGCGGCCGCACGGGGCACGGCGCCTCGCGCGCGCGCCGCTGCAGCTGGGCCCACGTCTCGCGCGGCTCGGTGCCCTTGGGCCCCGGGAACACGCTGCCGCCGCTGACGCCGCCGCTGACGCCGCGCATCGGGGCCGGTGGCAGCGGATCGGCAGCCGCTTCCGTCGCGCGCGGCTCTTGCCGGCTGCCGGGCGAGATTGGCGCCGGCGGCGGGAGCAGAGACGGACCGCCGGTCGCCTCCTCGCGGGGCGGCGGCGAACGGCCTGGCGACACGCGTGCGGGCTTCAGCGCGACGTCGGTGGGGTTGACGGGGTCGGCCGACGCCTCTGGGGTGTCACTCTGACGCGGGCCGCTGTCTGTCTCGCCGTTCGCCGCCTCGGACTCCGCGGCGGAGACCGTGCGACTGGCTGAAGTCGCCGCATCGTAAGGGGGCGGACGGGGTTCTTCACTCTCGCCGCAGGAGGTCTCACCGCCGCCGTCACTGCTGTCGAGCGCGCTCCCGGATCCTGCCGCTCCTCCCCGTTGCTGGTCCGCCCTCGACGTCATCTCTGGCTTCCGGCTGTCGACTGCGCCGACGACTGGCGTCTCGAGACCCTCGCCGCGCGCGTTCTCCGCCCAGAAGGTGGCGCCAAGCCGCGCGACGCCGTCGCCCAGCACCTCGAGTCTGTCCTTGGCCGAGTCCGCGTGCGCCTTCCGGATGCGCTCGTCCCACGTGGCGCGCTCGGCGGCGCCCAGCCGGAGGTACTCGTCCTTGGTGATGCCCCGGAAGCCGTGCAGCTCCACCTCGCAGTCGGCCGCCTGAACGCCGAGCGGGGGCGGAGCGTTCTCGTCGCCGTCCACAGGAGACGCCTCCGCCAGCCTCCGCGCCTTCTTCTCCTGCTCGATCTCCAGCAGCCGGCGCTCGCGCACCTGCGCCTGCCACTCGCGGAACTCATGCAGCGTGCGCCTGCGCTCGTCGTTCTCCTTGTCGACGAACGCGCGCTTGGCCCGCAGCTCGGCGTCATTGCCGCCCTCCTTCCACGCGTCGACGGCAGCCCGCTCGATCGGGAAGACCGGCCGGTCCAGGAACGCCAGCTGCGGCATGGCCGCGATGAACGCCTTGCGGAAGTGCTTGGTGCGCGACACCATCGGGTTGCCCGTGATGCGGAGCGCCTTGAGCTGCGGCACGCGCGCGAGCAGCGCCAGCACGGACTCGTCGCCCTCCTCCTGGTTGTCGTCGATGTGGTTGTGGCTGACGTCGAGGTTGGTCAGCTCCGCGCAGGCCTCGAGCTCCCGCAGGTCGCTCGCGCTGGCCAACTGGTTGCGGGACACGTTGAGCGACGCGAGGCTGGGCAGCTGCGCCAGCCCGCGCAGCGACGTGAGGCGGTTCTCGCTCAGGTCGAGCGTGTTGAGCGCGCGCAGGGCCTCCATGTTCTCGACGGCCGAGATGAGGTTCTTGCTCAGGTAGAGGCACCGCAGGTGCACGAGCGGCGCGAGGCCCTCGATGCGCGAGAGCCCGTTGGACTCGAGCCACAGCGCCTTGAGGTTGCAGTACGGTGCCAGCCCCTCGATCTTCTGGAAGCCGCGGAAGTGCGCGTACAGGCTGTCGTTCAGCTCGGGCGTCTCGTAGCCGTCGTTCTCGAGGCACAGCTCGCGCAGCGTCTCGGCGTCCATGACCGGGATGCGGCCCTTGCGCTCCGAGTCGAAGCGCTTCTTCTCCAGCGCGCGCAGGCGCTCGAACGAGTCCTCGACGGCCACCGTCGGCATGGTCGCTCTCTTGTCGGCGCCGATGAAAGATGGGAACTGGTGCGCACGGGGGCGTTTGACTGGGCGAGCGCCGAAGAGGAAGAGGCGCCGGCGGAGGGACGCGCCTCGCAACCAGGTGCGAAGATCCCGGCACCGTCTTCCACCCTCGAACGAGTGCCAGCCTGCAACCTGCCACACGACACCACGCCACTGCCACAAACGCCGCCATGGAGCCCCACCTGCAGCAACAAGAACGCATCCCAGCCGTCCAACCAAGCAGCCAACTCGTTCAGGGGTTACCATCTACGCATACCTCCTCGTCGCGTGGTCGGCCGAGTCGGTCCGTACAGCACTCACGCATCCAGATGCAGCCGCTCAGAGGTCGATCAGCTTGAACTCGTCGCGGAACACGCCCACGTCCCGCGTGTCGGCCATCTTGACGAGGTCGAAGCGCTCCATGCACGTGAAGCAGATTCTTAAATAGCTCCAGATGTGCTCGGCGCGGCTGTTGAGGCTCAGCGCCTGCAGGTAGCACTTCGTGGCCTCCTCGTAGTTGCCCAGGTTGGCGTGGCTGATGCCCAGGTTCAGCCAGCCGCGGGCGTAGCGGGGCTTGAGCTCCAGCGCGCTGCGAAACGAACAAACAAACACGGCGTGTGAGCACTCCCGAGTCCACACGAACACCCGCAGCGAGTGCGCACCGGTGGTAGGACGGGATCGCCTCCGAGGAGCGAGACGAGTTGGCGAGCGTGGCGCCGATCTTGTTCCACAGCGCGTACTCGTCTGGCCGCTCGCTGGTGGCCGTCTTGAAGCTGCTCACGGCCGCGTCGTAGTCCTTGGACACGTTGTACAGCACGCCGAGCACGACCTGCACGTCCGAGTCGCTCGGGTCGTGCGCGCGCGCCTGCAGCATGAGCTGCATCACCTCGTCCATCAGCGAGCCGTCGCTGTACTCGTCGACGCGGATCTCCAGGCCGTGGAACTTTGGGTTGTGCTGCACCCACGCCTTGAGCGTCTTGAGCGCTCCCTGCGGGTTCAGCTCGTTCACGTTGCTCACGCCGAGCGCCAGCAGCGCGCTCAGGTTGTACGGGTCCTCCTCCACGGCCCGCTCCAGGCACACGATCGCGCTCTTGTCCTCGTCGTTCTCCGCGTGGCACTCGCCCAGCATCCGCCACGCGTCGCTGTTCTCGGGGTGCTGCTGCACCTCGGCCTCGAACGCCAGGATGGCGTCGTCCAGGTGCCCCGCGTTGAAGAACTCGACGCCCTTCTGGAAGTTCTCGGACGCGTCCAGGAACGGGTTCTCCGCCTTGTACGCGTACTCGCTCGACGTCGCGTTGTCCCACGCGTCCTCGAACGGGTCGGTCGTCTGCGCCTCCGCCATGGCCTTCTCCCACAGCTGCTCCAGGTTGTCTTCTCCAGCCCAGGCGCCCTCCATCGCCTTCTCCTCCTCGGTGCGCGCGTCGCCCCACGCGCCGTCCAGCGCATTCCCCACGACCGGGGCGGCCGCCTTGCTCTCGGCCTCCCACGCGGCGTCCAGCCCGGCCTGCGCGCTGGCGCCTGACGCGTCCGCGAACGCGCTCTCCATTGTGTCCGCGCTGCTCTTCCACGAGGACTCGTACAGGTCGCGGTTGCCGCGCACTTCCGGGGAGGCGGCGTCCCCCCAGGCTCCCTCGAGCGCACCTTCCATCCGCAGCCCGTCCGCCGCGCTCACCTGGTTCTTCTCCTCGTCGAGCTCCACCTCGCCCGAGCTCACCTGGTTCATGAACTGCAGGAACTCGCTGTTCTGCCACTTGGGGTCCGGGTTCTGGCTCATGGTGCGCGCCATCTCGGCCGACGCCTGCTGCGCCTCGACGCTCCGGGCCGCCGACGCCGCCTGCGCCGGCTGCTCCACCGTGGGCGCCAGCTGCTGCGGCGGCGGCCGGTACATGTGCGGCGCGGGCGTCCGGGCCTGCTCCCACGCGGCCTCGTGCGGCGTCTTGCCGGCTGTCTGCCACGCGGCGTCCATGGGGCTGGCGCCGCGGAAGTCGTCGACCCAGGCCTCGTGCGCCTGCGGGCGCTGCCGCATGGCCATTTGCCCGTGTCCGCGCGGCATGCCGTGGAACTGCTGCTGCGGGTGGTGCTGCTGCAGCCGCGCGTCCTGGAAGGCGGCCTCCATGGCGGCGTGGTGCGGGCGGCCCATGGCGGCCTGCTGCGCCTCGCCCGCGCGGAACGCGGCCTCCATCTGCGAGCGCTGCATGGCTTGCTGCTCCAGGCCCTGCAGGAACTGCGCGTCCGCTGCCTGCGCGAACTGCTGCCGCTGCATCTGCGCCGACAGGTCGCGCGCGAAGCCCGGTCGCTGCTGCTGCATCTGCGGCCCCGGCCCGCGCCCATGCGCGCCGCGCGCCTGCGACTGCAGCACGCCGTCCAGCGCGCGCGACAGCGGGTTCTGCGCCGCCACCGTGCCGTCCACGGCGCAGCCCGAGCCGCCCACGATCTTGCCCAGCACGTCCATGATGCCGCTGCTTGCCGCTGCTTGCTGCTTGCTCGCGTTCTTATATGTTGAGGTGCCGGACAGGAACACCAGGCGCGGCTTGCTGTATACGTAGTCCCGAATTGCGTGGAGTGGCGCACACCACAGTCCGCGTCCTGTCCCAAATCGACCCGCGACGGAAAAGTCGAGGATTCTCACTCTGTACTTGATTTTAGTATGACTTTATACACTGCATTTCAACGAATGATTTCAAAACGAAA
>JAADYB010000534.1:0-18281 GCA_023338075.1 Phytopythium litorale
CCGGTCGCTCGCTCGCTCGGGAGCACGTACTCTGCCATGCAGGTGAGCAAGGAGAACGCGTCGGCGGGCGATAATATCGCCCAGTTGAAGGCTGCGCAGACGCCGAGCGCGTTCTCGCTGGGCGTGCCGCGGCTCGTGCCGACTGCGTTCGCCCAGTCCGTGCCGAGCTTTGGCAGCGCATTCTCGCAGAGCGTACCCAGCTTCGGGAACCAAGAGGCGGCGAGCAAGGCGCCGTCTCCCTCGACTGCGTATGGTGGCAACAACGCGGCGGAGGACGCAGAGATGACGGAGTCTTTGGGGAGCAATCAGGTGCCCGGCGCCAACAAAAGCAACGCGCAGGTACCTGCCGGGTCTCCGGGAAACCAAACGCGGCATGAACAAGACACAGACGAGCACATGAGCGACGCCGAGTCGGAAGGCACCGTCGAGATGAACACATCGGTCGTCATGGCGGACGTGGGAGCTCCGGTCGGGACCACTGCGGACGCAGTCGCGTCGGCCATCGAAGAGGAGGACGAAGAGACCGCCGCCGCGATCCTGTCGCGCAGCTTGCTGTCCGAGAATGGCTCCGAAACGTTCGAAGAGGTGCTCGAGAAGTACGCGACGTCGTCGCAGTCCTCGGCCACCTCGCATCGGATTCAAGATGCGGAGGCGAGCAGGCCGTCATCGCACTCGTCATTCCACTCTTCGCAAGGATCCATGTCCCCTCGACTGCGCGCTGGCCGACGATCTCCTCCACCGCCACTTTCAGAGCCCTCATGGACCAATAGTCACCCGACCGGCCTGCCACACCCGCCTCGGTCCGCCGGCTCGTACAGCACGCACACTAGCGTGCCTTCCAGGTTGCTGCAGCCAACCGAGTCGTTTCTCCTGCGGATGCACGCTGAGCAGCGCATGCGCGAGCAGAACTACATGGAGGACATTCCGGTCGAAGAGAAACCACACCGCGTCACCAAGCCTCACAGTCCCAAGCTTCGTACCAGTCGGAAGGCCGAGACGCGACCGCGCGACCCGAACGATATCTCTCGCATGAGTAGCACGAGTCGAGAACTGCTGAAGATTCAAGAAGAACGCCTGCGCCTTCAGATGGAGCGCATGAAGATCCGCGACTTTCATGAGAAGACCAAGGTGCAACGCCCACCCGCGAACGTGTTCCAGCGATCGACGAAACAGCTGACGATTCCAGAGTCGCCTCATTTACAAGTCGACAGTCGCGCTCGACGCTTCCATCGTGACGGGGGTAGTGACTCGGGATCGGATGGTGCTCTCCTAGGTGATGCGGACACAACCAAACCAACGATGATCACGCCGGAGGCGCTTCTGTCTCGCGAGTACGACTTCCCAGCTGCCAAGCAGAGCCAAAATCATCGTTCCGGTTTGCCGCACCCGACGGTACGATGGGATCATGGAGGGCATTGTCTTATCATCGCGAAATGGGCCTTGACAGACGTTACGGTTGCATGTGGTGTTGATCAGGTTCCTCATACGCCTCAGCTTCAGACTGCCACACGAGCGTCCCGACGAGGAATTGTGCCAGATGCAAACAAGTCAGCGGAGCTGGAGCGACCTCGGCGGCTAGGTTCAGCGCCGAGCACCAAGTCTGGTGGTCTGACCCAGGTACGACTCCCTGATGCTCCCATCACAAATGAAGAGGTCGCGACTGACTGGCACTCCTGTCGTGTGAATGCAGCCGATGACTCCGCAGCTTGAAACGCGCCGACGAGCACAAGCCGCCTCCACGTACCGTCGCCCGATCGACGTCAAAGACGAGGACGAACAGGAGCTGGCGAGGAAATTTCACGCTCGACCAGTGAACAAAAAGATTCTGGAGACAAAGCTGGAGCGACCGCAGTCCAAAGCGAGCGCGCAGTCTGCACTCACTCGGCCTGTGCCGCCGAAGCTGTCGTCCAGCAATCACTCGGCCACACGTCCCGGCGCCGTGTCGGAAATGGAGCAGAAGCGGCAAGAGCGCGAGCAGCGGCAGACAGCGAGTGCTCGACAGGGAACATCACAGCCGCGTCGGCCTGTAGTCCCGGAAACCCCACCGTTGAAGAGCATCCAGCTGCATCGCCAGTACCAGGAGCAGTTCCGGCGTCGGATTGAAGAGGAACAGAAGGAGCTCGAGCGGCAGCGGGACTTCAAGGCGAACCCCATGCGTGTTTCGTCGACTCCGCCGCGCTTCGAAGGGTCGAGTCGGCCGCTGACGGAGATCAAGCCGTTTGCACTGCCTGGCGAGAAGTACCACGAGCTGGCGCGTGAGCGTCTCGAAACGAAGCGCCGAGAGGAGGAGGAGCAGGCGAAGGCGTCGACCAAGTTCCGCGCCAACCCGATGCCAGTGTTTTCGGGAGACTCGGAGAGCGATGGAGACCGTGCCTTCCAACCGAAGACAAGCGCCAAGCCGCTCACCAGCTTCGCTGCCCCCGTGCTTGCCTCAGATCGCCGTGCTGCCGAGCGTGCGGCGTTCGACGCGGCTGAACGCGAGCGCCGTGAGGCAGAGGAGACATACCGCAAGCGCATGGAAGAAGAAACGAGGCGACTGGAGGAGGAGGAGATCAGGCGGCTGCGCAAGGAGGAGATGGTGTTCCGTGCCCGCCCGGTGCCGGAGCCCAAGACGTTCACGCTCAAGTCCAACACAAAGCCGCTGACGCAGCCCATGACGCCCGTGACGCACTTCCGCAGCCGAGAGGGCGACAAGCTGTGAGCTTTGGTCAAGCCAAGGCGCGGAGAGGCCTTCCTCCCTCCCGTCCGAGTCCTCATGTATTTGTACAGCCCCCTCCAAGTCGGCACGGGGTCCCACGAGAGACAGGAAGAGAGGAAGAGAGAGAAATCATGAGCATTAACCCGAGAAATCGCGGCGTGACTTGTTTAGCCTCCCGCCTCCTTCCTCCCGACAGGTTCCCGCTCCGGATAACACAAGATAAGAGGCGACCTGGCTCGTCCTCTTGTTCGCGCTCGCGTCCGCCCTTCCTGCCTCACTTTTGAATCGGCGAAGACAAGCGAAGGAAGATCAAGCGACGACCGGCGAATTTCCCCAACGTTGAGGCGTCAGGGATGGCGATGAGCTTGTGGCCGCCGTCGGCTAGAGCTGCGTCCTGCCTGCTGCTGGTGCTGCTGTGGCTCGCTCTGATACCGCTGGTGCGCGCCGAGTCGATCATCACCAAGATGCTGGCGCCGTTCACCGACATCAAGACGCTCATGAGTGGCGAAGGAGCCGAGTTCTCCAAGCTCGTCAAGGACGCCGGTATGGAGATGCGTACGGGCAAAGCCACGACGGCGGGGTGGCAGGCGAACAGGACATTCGTGCCGGTGGACGAGCGGTACCCTGTCGGCGCGGACGAGATGAGGCCGCTGCTCGAGCTGTACCGCAAATGCCGCACGCGAGGATCGTGGGCATTGCAAACGTGGTGCGTGGGCGACACTGACGAGTTCGCGGCCGACAGAGATCGCATCACCATGTGCCCTCCGGGTATGCGCACACATCCGTGCACGGGGCGTGTCCTGCCTGGGACCTGGGAGAACGACATCCCGTTCGACCCGCTAGAGATGGCCTCGTTCCTTTGGCCGTGGGAAGGCGTCAAGTGTGAGGCGTACTCGGACCCCACGGCCATCACGCACATGTAAGTCCGGCGCTATGCTTGGTTCCGATTCAACGGGTGTAGAACCGATTAATCCTCTTTGATGGATGCCGTGCACCTTTCTCCAGCTACTTGCCGGGGGAAGCTCTGAAGTGCGGGCTAGAAGACCTGAACCTCGGCAACATGCGATCGCTCGAGCAGTTGTAAGCCGATTCGCGATCGTGGCCTCCTTCGACTGATCTTCAGTGCTAATGACCGCGGACATGCACTGAACGCAGGGACTTGTCCGACAATATGCTGCACGGCCCGTTCCCTGCGTGGCTCAATTGGCGAATGAACTCGCTTCGGTTCCTCAATTTGAGCCGCAACCAGATCAACGGGACGCTGCAAAAGCCATTCAGCGACTGCGACCGGATTGAAGTGCTGTGTGTGATGCATCTCAGCGCTCAAACCGCTGCTGCTGTCACTGACACGACTCGTTCGAACTTGGCTCCTCTTGTCCAGGGATCTCTCCCACAACCAACTGACGGCCACGACGCTCGCAATCTTCGGCTCCTTGCGCAGGCTTCGACACGTGTACGTAAGGAAGGCAATGCGTTGTCTTCCCAATCAACGCACCTTGACGATTCCTCTCCTCGGTCAGCAACCTAGCGCACAACCCATTGAACATCAAGGTGCCGGCGCGCTTGTTCCAAGGTGACGTCCTCAACTACATGTACGGATTTATCGCAACTTGACGCCCATCGATAGATGTGCTGGCGTATTCCTCTCACGGTGTCATAGAGACGTTGCATGTCAGGAACCTGAGTCATTGCGGTCTGGATGGGGGTTTTCCGGATTTCCCATCCTTCCGACACCTCATCACAATGTGGGTAAACGCGTAGGAGTGGTTGACGTTCGTCTTCACTTACGACGAGCTGCACTCAGGGATCTCTCGCACAACAACTTGACGGGCTCGCTGCCGCCCTCCCTCACTCTGCTGGGGCGACATGACCTCACGGACCCGGACGAGGAGCCCGTCGTCGAAATCATGTGCGTCTGCAACTCGTCAAGCATTGGTTGATGCCTTGGTGTGTCTTACGTTGCATTCCACACCACTACAGAGATATCTCGCACAACAGGCTGACGGGTTCGCTGCCGGAGATGTGGAACTCCACGTCACTTCGCGTCTTGTAAGTCGGCAAACCCCGGCTGTCAGCTCTGTCACTGTCGATATGCTGACGCAGACAGCACACAACTGATGTCTTTGCGAATGGCAGAGCGGTGAACGACAACAACTTCTCCGGCCGGATTCCCGACTTGCCTCCCAAAATGTTCGTCGCATGTCGTAGGTCGATGCAATGAGCGAGCCAATCAAGTTGACGCACATACGTTGATTGACAACAGCGCTGAGCTTGGTGAGTCTGCCGTCCCAATGTTCGCCGACAACGGCAGGTTCTGGTGTTCGATGCCCGATGGACTCGCGCAGTCAAATCTGCCGTGCATCTGTGGTGGCGGCCATGCACCACTTGGCAATCATCCACACTTCGGGCGTGGACTGGATGATGGAGACGCCGGCTTTGCGTACGATGTGTTGGCAAGAGGATCCAATGCCTCGTCGGCGGCATTCAACGCAACTTCAACGGCGATCAACGCTTCGGCAACGGCAGGCAGCGCTTCATCAATGGCGTTCAACGCTTCGTCAGCGGCGGTCAATGCTTCATTGGCGGCGTTGAACTCTACATCAACGGCGGGCAGTACTTCGTCGATGGCGCTCATTCCAGCCAGGAATGCCTCCGAGCTGTGCGTGCGATGTTCGGACGGCACGTACTCGAACGAGACGACCGGGTATCAGTGCTCTCCCTGCCCCACAGGTTGGATGCCGGTCTCGTCCGTCCAGAGCCAGCTGCCTGCATTCCTGTGGGAAACCCGGTACGCCGAGCTCAAGACGCGGATCATGGACAGGTGTGGCCGGTGTCCGCTCGGGTCGTTTGCCAGCTCTGTCGATGGCTCCAATTCAACGGAGTGCCAACTGTGCCCACCGGGGACCTCCAACTCGAGAATCGGCCGAGTCGAGTGCGATAAGTGCCCGCCAGGTCACTACTCGTCTACCGAAGGGGCTCTCACATGCTCGCCGTGCACTCCAGGGACGTTCGCAGAGGCGGAAGGGTCGAAGGCATGCAGTCCATGCCCAACCGGGACGTTCAGTCGCTGGGCGGCCCATGCCAACAACACTGGTATCGCGGAGTGCTTACCGTGCGCTCGAGGCTTCTACCAGGAAGTGAGTGGCGCGCCAAAGTGTTTGGCCTGCCCAGAAGGGACCGTGGCAAGGCTGCCAGGCATGAACAGGTGCTTCAACTGCCCACCGGGTAGCGCCTTCGACGCAAAGTCCAAGTCGTGCATGCCGTGCCTGCCCGGGAGCTTCTCGGCCAAGGAAGCAGCAACATCGTGCACGAAATGCCCAGCTGGAGCCACTACCAAGACATTTGGGAGCACGAAATGCTTCCCAACTGCGTTGCCCGGACGAGGATTCGACCTTGTGCGGGATCAGCACAACACGTCCGACGCAACAAGAGAGTGTCGCCCTGGGGCTTACAATGACGGCACCTTCCTGACATGCCAGCTGTGCCCCAGAGGCAGCTTCGCCGTCGTCGCGGGTTTGAAGAAGTGCACTCCTTGCCCGATTGGCTCTTTCTCTCCTCATGTTGGTGCGACAAAGTGCCTGGAGGCTCCCATCGGCTTTTTCGTCGACAAGGAAGGCTCGTGGAAGCCTAATCGCTGTGGTGCGGGCGAGTTCATGCGCATTGCTGGCTCGAGTCGATGCGAGCGCTGCCCGGACGGGTCATTTGCCGTGTTTGGCGGGGGTGAAAGCTGCGAGAAGCCTCGCGACGGTGAGATCCTTCAGCGCGTTGAGTGGCCGAGAGTCCGGATGACGATGCTCGGCGTGACCCTCGCCGACTTCCACGCTCGCTTCGCTACACCAGAGGGGAACGCATCGAGCTCCTCTCTCGGTAGCATGGGCACTCCAGCAGCAAAGGCGGTCTCAC
Organism: Phytopythium litorale; assembly: GCA_023338075.1. NCBI lineage: Eukaryota > Oomycota > Peronosporomycetes > Pythiales > Pythiaceae > Phytopythium > Phytopythium litorale. Next base: position 6,602 of record JAADYB010000534.1, read on the forward strand.
ACTCCGTTCGAACGGCACTTGAGTTGTTTGCCGTCGCGGACGTCAAGGTGCACGTGATCACGGTGGAGCGAGCGAGCGCGATTGAGGGCACGGCGGACTTGATGGTGGACCTCGCGGTCGAGAAGGTGCCGCTAAGACTCCCTCCACGCGGCAAAGCTGAGGATGAATCCTGGTCCCAGCAATTCCGGAAGATGGCGGTCAGCGTGGTCGCCAGCTTCACAAACCAGAGTGCGTCGGTCAAGACGACTGGCAAGGCTGTCGGCGGACTGTTCTCAAAGCTGCTCTTCAGCGACGGCAAGGACGCGGGTCGTGATGATAGAGAGGGGGAAGACCTGTCGACCACCATATCTAGCGCAGCCTTCCGCGATGAAGTGGCGCGAAACCTTGGCCGGCACGATGCGCTGAAGCGGTCAATCCCACTTGCCCTGCTGCAGATGAAGATGCTGGACGCGAACACGACCTGGCGGGCCATCCGTGCGGTGCCGTGTCCACCCGGCAGCTCGTTCTCCAAAGTGAACCGCACGTGCGAGCTCTGCCAACCCGGGTCGTACTCGAATGAGACTGGATCGCTCTTCTGCTCGCTTTGTCCTCGCGGCACGTTCGCCGACGACGCCGGGATGGAGTCGTGCGAGAAGTGCGACTTTACTGAGGACGCGCGCGAGGGCTCGACGGCGTGCGTCTACTGCGAGTGGTTCACGCGCGAGTGCTCGGACTTTGCCGAGCACGTGGTGATTTCGGTGGTGTTGGGGCTCGCGCTCGCGTTCAAGGTCTTCCAGCGCCTGCGCGCCATGTTCTACGGCGACCGCCACGCGCTCCAGCGCAGCGAGGACACGGTGCTGCTGGCCGCCGTCCGCACGTACGGCCGCACCATCGGCGGTGTCCGCTACGCGCCAATGGTGAGTTCGGGTTGGGCATGTGGGAACCTCCTTGCATGACTGACGCGCTGCCTTGTGCTGCTGCAGGGAGAGGTGTCTGCGTCAACGCTGTGGTCGCCACCGCCGCCCGAGCAGCGCGAAGTGCGCTCCAAGCGGGAGGGAGCCAGCATCGCGAGTCCATAGCGCGTCACCCTCTCCATCCAACTTGGCCTCCAAGCAGATTCCTCCGTTCCCCGCTTCAGTCGGCGGAGGAGCGAGCGAAGACAAACCCTACGCTTCACACTCGAGTCCATCCGTTCTGTTCCGTTCGACATCAGCTCTCCGCCGTTTGAGCAAACGTGCCCCTCTCCATCCCGGAGGAGATGGAAGGAAGGGAGGTGTCTGCCCTGGTGTCTGCCCTGGGGGCGTGAATCAAGTCGCTGACGTTGCGGACTCGGCGGTGCGTCTCTTGCGGCCGCTTCAACTTGGCGACGTCACCCGCGACTTCCGGGATCAGAAGTGATTGGCTGAAACATCCATGAGTAACCGGAAATCCACCAACGCTGTCGTGACGTCGTCGCGCGCCGACTCACTTTTGAGGCTGACGGTACTTTTGAACGCCGCTGCCATCTGACGGACGCACCGCATGATCACCGCCTTCAAGAAGCCCCGCGCAACTGCGTGCGCTGCATCCTGCTCTGCATCCCCAAGCGTGCCGCCTTCACCCCCAAGCACCTCGACGTTCAGAGGCCGCTCCAGCGGCGGAGAAGGGATGGGCGAGGGAATAAGACACAGTGACGGCTCGGTCTGGACGGCCAGGCGAGAAAATCTCACGAGGCGTCAGCGCTGGCAGCCAGCATCGCCCGTGACACGGGTCGCATCACCGAGAAACGGAGCCGAACTTTTGTTCTTCAGCTCTGGCGTGTGTTCAACGGTGGGAAGTCGGAGAAAAGTGAGGGCAGCGAAGAAGGCGCTGTGGTTCAGGCAGGAGCGTACCGTTGGCGGCACAAGTGTGGGCGGGCGAATCCTGGAGGTCTTGCCACTCGGCGTACAATCTGTAATGAGGCTCTCAGTACCGCCTCGATCGCCGCGCCAGAATTTTTTCCCCTGTTTCTGAAAGAAAGCCCATCTCCCCGGAGTGACTGTGCTGTACTGCACAACTAGGGCTCGGGGCTGATGTATTACGGGACTGTACCGTTCGGGACGTGGGAGCGTGTCGGTCACGGTATTTCCAGTGAGTTGGAGTTTGTAGGCGGCGGCGCATCCACCAAGCGCTTCGCCTCGCCCCCTTGGTGCCCTCAAAATAACGCCACAGCGCAAAATCCGCCAGGCGAATTCCCGCTCTCGCGGCGTCGCGGCGGCGGAATCGGACGCTCATGCTGGACACGGCGACGGCCAGCAACTGGGGGAATCCGCTCGGGCCGCGTGTGCGTGGCGCTGCTGCTGTTGTTACCTGCTGCGGCGGCGCGACTGGGGGACGCTGACGGAGGTGCTGTGTGTTTGTCGGGCGAGCAGACGGACATGGACAGCGTGCCGCTGTTTGAGCGGGAGCACCGCAACGAGAGCCAGCTCGTGCAGCGGCTGCAGAGCGAGCTGGCGGACGCCAAGCGCTTCGTGGAGGCGCAGGCGCGGCGCCAGAACGACCTGGAATACGTGAACGAGGACCTCGAGCGGAGGTGCGTGGCGCTGCTGGGGACTGGAGGCGGACTGCGGCGACTTGCGACTGACGGGCTCGGACGCGTGCGGCAGGCTGGAGCACGAGGCGCTGGAGCGCATCGTGCTCGAGTCGCAGAAGGCCGAGGACGAGAAGCGGTGGCGGCAGGAGAAGAAGGAGCTGGAGGAGCAGCGCGAGCTGTGGGAGAAGCGCTTCGAGGAGGAGACGCGCCGGCGCGCCATGATCGAGGAGCGCCTGCGCCGCGCCGAGAAGGAGCTGTACCGCATGCACCAGAAGAAGTACGACATCGAGAAGCAGGTGCGGCGCGAGGAGAGCGAGAAGCGCAAGCATGAGGCGCAGATCGTGCGCAGCCTCGAGCGCGACCAGCAGGAGTCGGCCGCGCGGCGCGCGCAGCAGGCGAACGGCTACATGACGATCGACCCGATGGTCAACCCGAAGGACGTCAAGCCCGCGGCCGTGCGCACGCGGCAAGCGCTCGCGTCGGCCATGGACTTCCTGGGCGTCTAGTCCGTCGGACTCGAGCGGGGTGGACGGTGTACAGTAGACCGACAGCGTGGCGGGGGAGCGCGGCTCGGAGTCGGGGGCGCCCGGGCCGTCGGCGCCGCCTGCGCACGCGGCTGTACACTAGGCGGGCGGGCAGGGCGGACGGACGGGCGAACGGACGGACGGAGGGACGGAGGGGTGGCTTTACATGTGAATTTCTCTTCTCGACGCGGGTGTCTTTGCCTTGAGTGTTGGCTGAAACGCAAGCGCGTGCGGAATCCGCCAGCGAGTCCTTCCGACTCGAGCGGACTCGGCTGTGGAGCCAAGCGGCCGGCCCATCGCACCGGCACATGGAGCCGCAGGGTGGCATGCCGGCCAATGGCGCCAGCGTCTCCGGGCCACTGTCCTGCCGTCTGTCCTGCCCCGAGTCAACTCGAGTGGACAGGCCACAGCAGCCACCAGCGGCAAGGCAAGGCAGGCGCATCTCATCATCTGGGAGCCGACGCTTCGATGCATGGGACGCGATCAGGTCGCCTGGGCGGCTGGTGTTCACTTCCGCACCTTTGACTGTCATTGGTCCATCATTGGTGACGGAGTCCATGGGGCCGCTTCCATTTCGAAGCCATTGCACCGCAGAAGTGTTTGCCCCGCTGTGGGTTTATTGTGTGGCTTGCGGTGCGCTGATCGCGTAATCCCTTCGAGAGTACCCTCGGCGTAACCTTGCCGACACCAGTCACCTTGCCTCAAGATCGGGACAGCGGCAAGAAGATGGCGACGACCGCGGGCGATGCGGCGGTGGATATGGACGAGGAGCTGGCGCTGCTGCTGCGGGAGCAGGAGCAGTTCATGCGCAAGAGCAAGAAGCCGGCGGCCAAGGTGATGCGGCGCGGCGGCGGCGACACCTCGGCGTCTCCCGGACAGAACGAGGAGGAGGAGAAGCGGGCGGCACCGACGCCCGCACCCGTCGTCGGCCGCGTCGTGGAGCGGGACGTCGTGCGGCTGGACTTGGGCAGCGCGCGCGTGGCGCCGCCGATGCGGAGAGAGGCCACGGGCTTCCCGTCGATGCGGCGGCGCGGCGAGAGTCTGTTTGGCAAGCGGCAGAAGCAGTCGACCGCTGCTCCCTCAAAGCCGCCGGCGCCAAGAGCGGACGCTGGACGGCCAGCCGACGGGCCGGAGGACCAGGAGAGGCGTGACATTGACGCCGCCAACACCGCCAGGCTGAACGAGATGTCTCCGGACGAGATCCGCGAGGCGCAGCAAGAGCTGCTGCGGTCGCTGGACCCGGCGCTGGTGGAGAAGCTGCGGAACCGCCGCCGGCCGAGCGCCAAGCTTGACGCTAGCGCAGAAGCTGTGCGGTCGTCGGGCAGGCCTGTGGTGGCTGGCGTATCTGTCGTCCAGGACGATGCTGAGGAGGACAAGCCCGTCCAGAGCCCAGAGGCTGCTGCGCCAGAGATCGACCTGTCCAAGATCACGACCGAGGAGCAGCTGCAGGCGTCGGCGCAGCTGCTCCCGCCAGAGGAGCGCGCCAAGCACGAGTGGATGCAGTCGGTGCCCAATGCAAAGCAGCAACAGCAGAGCTCCGCGACGAGCAAGAGGCCAGCGAAGCAGGCGACGGAGCCCGCGACCATGGAGCGCTTCGACTTTGACGGTCGCGAGATGCTGAGCGACGCGGGTGGCGATGTCCCAGCTCACTCTGGGCTCTTCCACCACGGCGATGAACCGGAAGCACCCGGCTACACCATCTCGGAGCTGCTTCACCTGGCGCGCTCGTCGGTCGCGAGCCAACGCGCCATGGCGCTCACGGTCATCGGGAAGGTGCTGGCCAATCGACAGGTCCAGGAGCGAGAGAACCGCGTGAAGGTTGTCCCAAAGGTGCTGCCGCGCGAGCTCCCGGTGACTCTGCGAATCTCGCTCGACGATCAAAACTACACGGCGCTCGGGGCCGGCGTGTCGGCGCTCCATTCGTTCCTGGTCCCGGTGTCTTGGACGATGGAGGCGGACCTGACGTCGCACCAGTTCGAGCTGGCATATGGAGCCGTGTTACCTCCCTCTCGCGTCCACTTGCACGAAAATGCCGGTGCTGAGGACGGTGGAAGTAGCCATGGACGTGAGCTTTCGTGGACGCAGCGCGAGGTCGTTTATATTGACGACGCGCCGGATGAAGACGGCACGACCATCAGTGACGAGGACATGGCGGCGATGGACCCGGTGCAGGCGCTGCTCCACATGGACATTGGAACGCGCTTCCGCTTCATCTTGGACTCCATCCAGCTGCCTGATCAAGACGCGGCTGAGAAGATGCTCGACATTCTTGTGGCGATCGCGCGTCACTCCCCCAAGGGGGCCCGAGAGATCGCGACAAACGCACGGCTGATCAAGGTGCTGCAGCAGAAGTTTATTGAGAACGAGGACGTGTTGACTCTGCGAGACGTGGAAGACGAGAGTGGCGGGTCCAGCCGAGCGCTCCGGCTGACGCTCAAGGCTCTCGTACTCGTGCGAAGTCTGTGTCAGGGCGAGCGAGCGGCGGCATCGGTCCTCATGAGCAACGGAGTGATCCAAAGCACCAAGGGATTTCTGGCGCTCAAGGGGGAAGCTGGTGGGGAGCGGCGAGGGGAGCTCTTTGGCCAGATCCAAGTTGAGAGCCTACGGATATGGCGCGTGCTCCTCGGCTACGCGCTCGACTTCCACTGCTTCGCGTACCTGTTCCCCCTCTTCAGCAGCTTTGCAGGCGCCGACCTCGTGAGCCACAACACGAAGAGCGGCGACAACAGAGCGCCTGCCTCGGGGAGCTTGGCTCCCGCAGCGATCCCCGCGTTATTCGCGGCGTTGGAAGCGTTTAGCGGGCTCGCCCAAGTGCACGAGGCGCAGCACTACTTCAACCAGCTGGGCTTCTTCATCGACATGGCCGCTGACCAGGTAGCTGTCTTCGCTGCGGACGTGAAGAGGGAGGGCACAACTCTGCTGTCGACTGAGCAACTGGTCTCGGCATCGACGGCGCTGCGTTTCCTGTCCGCAGCGTCCAAGCTTGCGTCCAAGTTCCACCTAGAGACGCGCGGGTTCGCTCGCGCAGCACGCGCAGTCGACGAACTTGTTGGCTCGCCGAGCGCCGCTGATCCATCGACCCAGTCGCTTGAAGGCCGCGACTTGTACCTCGCGCTCGCAGTCTTTCACCGCAATGTTGCGGAAGCAGACCTGCTCGGCGACGACGTGGACGAGGAAGAGGCTTCGCTCTCGTTTTTCAAGCGCGTCCATCCAAAGCTCTTGGCAGCAGCAGCAGCGGCGGCTTCAACGACGTCTAGCCCGAGCGCTGCCATCCAAGCAAGCGCACTCATCGTCACGGTCGCGGACATGGCGACTCGTGTTGAGCGCGCGGACGGCAGTCAGGTTGTTGTGGATGCGACCTTCATGACCGAGCTGTACGCGCAGGGACTGGCGCTGGCGGAGCAGCTGAGCGGCGGGATGGAGTTCTGGATCTCGCAGTTGTTCGTCAAGCTGCTGTTCCACCGCGGGGCTTTGCGGACGATCGGGCTGTTCCGAGGCGAAGCCGACGCGGCGTCTCTCAGCAACGTGCTCGTCCCCATTTACTTGGCGCTCGTCAACTCGACGCGCGAGCAGGAAGAGCACTCGGCGCGCCACTTCGCTGCTTTCGTGGGCGTGGACAGCGGCGCCTCCGCGCTACTGCCGCGCGACAAGACGTCGTGCAACCTTCGGATGCCGCAGTACGATCACGAGTACGCGAGCACCAACCTGCCGCTCCCGAGCAACTGGATGTACTGCCCGTTCTCGCGCATGGAGTACACGGAGTCGAAGAGGACGAGCGCGGACCCGACGCCGTCGCGCGCACAGAGCGACGAGATGAAGCTGATCGTGAGCGCGGCGTGCCGGTTCCTGTACCAGTTCGAGACGCTGTGGACTCGCCCGCGCGCGGCGGCGTCCTCCCTGAGCGGAGAAGACAAGCTCTTCCACTTGCTTCACGTGTTCTTCGCCGGCAGCGACGTCCTGTTCGACGAGCACGTTGACGCCGCGCTCGACCGCTTGCTCGCCGCCTTCGTCGCTCCTGTGCTGGCGGAGCTGACGGACACGCCCCGGCGTCTGTACGACGGGATCGTGCGCAACCTGAAGCGGCAGCAGCACTTGGAAGGCGCCGAGGACTCGGCGGCGTCGCCCGTCGGCAGCGCGGCCGCCGCGACGTTCACCTCGGACGAGCAGCTCGTGATGACGTTCGTCGAGAAGCTCGTGGCCGAGTTCGCGTCCACCTCGTACGCGAACGCGCACTTTGCGCGCAGCGTGACACTGTTCCTGAGCGCCGACTTCCCTCTCGCCGTCCGCAAGTGGGTCTGGAAGGAGCTGAGCGACTCGCGACTCCTCCACGCGCTCGCGCCGTTCAGCTGCGGGGGCGACGGCGGCGCGGCCGTGTTCCGCCGCTGCGCGCTCGGAGCCAAGCACAGCGACGAGGCGCTGCAGCAGCTGATGAAGGCGGCCGTGAGCCAAGCGCAAGTCTCCCCAGCGCGCGGGGCGTTCGCGTACGCGCTGGCCGTCCACCACCTCGCAGTCTACCTGTTTGCTGGCGCCTCGAGTCTGAGCGCCGCCCGCCAGCAAATGGTGCATGAGCTGCTGTCTGCGCCGGCGAGCGTCCAGCCGCGCGTGTGGCGTCATTTGCTGCGCTGTGCCCTGGACGCCGAGCCGGCGACCGCGCGCGCGCCGTTCCTGAGCCTCGGAGACGTTGCGAGCGAGCGCGTGGAGCGCATCCGCGCGCAAGCTGTGCTGAGCGCCGAGGAGCGCGCGCAGTTCGACAAGATGGTGGCGCTCGCGCAGGACGCCGAGTAGGAGCGCGATGGACAATGGGATTGACGACTGCTACACTGGCACTGGCGCGATGCGCTTGCGCTTCTTGCCGCCGCCGCCGTCGCCTGTTGGCGTTCGCTTGCCGCTCGAGCTCGCGGGCAGTGGACGCCGCGCGTACTTGAAATACAGCAGCGGGCGGACGGTGTCGGCGCTCGAGTTGGCCAGCCCGCGGTGCCACACGCGGTAGTCCATGACGACGGGCGTGCCGGCCGCCACGAGGTGCGTGACGCTCTCCAGGTGCTCGTAGGCCGCGAAGCGCGCAGCTGACGCCCCGTCGCTGCGGACGTGCGACCCGCGCTTCATCTCGGTGCCGCCGGCGCGCTCGTCGATGTCCACGAGCGGCACGAACACGTTCACGCGGTCCGCTGCCGGGATGTCAGCCACCCTGTCAGTCGGCGGTGGCGGCGGCGCTGGCGGTGGGCGGCGTACCTGGCTCGTGGCGCGAGAGGTTGCGGTGCACGCCGTCGAGGTGCCAGTTCTGGTCGCCGTCCCCCGGGCGAGAGAGCACGCAGCCCACGTACTCGAGCGCGAAGCCGTCGCCGTCTCCGTCGCCACTTCCGTCTCCGTCGTCCGACGCGGGGGCGGCGAACAGCGCGGCGAGCACGGGTCGCCAGCCCTGCGCGAGCTGCAGCAGCGGCGCGGCGTCCACCGGCTCGACGGCGGCCGCGTCCACCGCGCGCGTCTGCACGGCGGTGGCCCAGAGCTGCATGTCCACGCGCCCGCCCTCGCGCACGTAGAAGCCCGCGAGGCGCTCGGCGTGCTCGGCGCGCGCCAGGTCCAGTCCGCGCGCCGCCGCCTGCGCCAGGAAGCCCTCGTAGCGCCGCAGCACCTGCGCGCGCGCCGCCGCCACCTGCTCCGCGCCAGCGCAGCAGCCGGCGAGCGCCGCGAAGCCGTCGACGTGCACGCGGCGCGCCGCCTCAGCCGGCGTCTCCGCCTTGGACTCGGTCATCTTGGCGTCCGTCCTTCACAAAATGCAGGCAGCCTGGTGACGGTGCACGCGCGTCATTAGTTTGCTATCCTGGCGGTGATGTGCAGTTTATGCAAAATCAGTAGCCTATATAAGTAGTTTACGGATTCCTAATGGTCGCGCGAAGGTTGCGTGAAGGGCGTGGTCATCGCGTTTTCGACGGTCCTGCTTCCGACTCGGGCTGCGGCGTCTATGGCGCCAGGTGCCCGCGTGACTGGCGGCGGCGGCGGCTCCGGCCTCCTTCCCTGCAGTTCCCCGGCGTCTGTGGGGATCCGAGACGCCGACGCGGACTTCTCAGCGGCCATGGGCATGTCCGAGGGTGATGGCAGCCGCAGCGGCGAGGCCGCCAGCCGGATGGTCAAGCGCGTCAAGATCGACGCCTCGTCCTCTGCGTCCTCGGGGCGGCTGGAGCACCCGCTGGGCGTCAAGCCCGTGGGCAACTTCTTCGAGGAGGCGGCGCGCGGCGTGCGCGAGTGCCGCGGTGCCGGGCTGGGCGGCCTGGCGCGGCTACCCGACTTGCAGCTGCTGGCGCTGCTCAACTTCCTCGCGGCCGCCGACCTGGCGCGCCTGAGCCAGTGCAGCCGCGCCGCCTACGTCGTGGGCTACCACGACGAGCTCTGGCGCGTGCTCGTGCTCGAGGAGATGCAGGGCGCCTTCGAGGCGCGCGAGACGTGGCGCCAGGCGTACGTTGCTACCCGGTTCCCGCGCTGGGAGTCCGCGGCGGCGCCGGCCGCGCGCCTCAAGGTGCGCGGCTTCTACTCGGACCTGCTCTTCCAGTCGTTCTACTGCGCTGCCGCTCCCATCGAGGACGCGTGGCTGGCCGTGGAGAATATTGAGCGCCGCAGCGCCAAGCAGCTGACGCTCGAGGCCTTCCGGCGCGACTTCGAACGCCCGAACGTCCCCGTCATCCTCACGGATGCCATCGACGACTGGCCGGCGCTGCACAAGTGGACGGACGAGTACCTCGCGGACGTGAGCCAGGGGCAGACGTTCGTCGCCGGCGGCTTCGAGCTGCCCATGGACAGGTACCTGCAGTACTCGCGCACGCTGCTGGACGACCAGCCGCTCTTCATCTTCGACAAGCAGTTCGTGGCCAAGGTGCCGCAGCTCGGCGCCGACTACGCCGTGCCCGAGTACTTCCGGGAGGATTTCTTCTCGCTGCTCGGGCCGGACCGCCGGCCGGACTACCGCTGGCTCATCATCGGCCCCAAGAAGTCCGGCTCGTCCTTCCACGTGGACCCGAACGCGACCAACGCCTGGAACGCCGTGCTGCGCGGCGCCAAGAAGTGGATCATGTTCCCGCCCGAGGTCGTGCCGCCCGGCGTGCACCCAAGCGAGGACGGCGGCGACGTGTCCACGCCCGTGTCGCTGCTCGAGTGGTTCGTGACCTTCTACAAGCAGGTGCGCCGGTTGCCGGCGCACCAGCAGCCGCTCGAGGGCGTCTGCCGTAAGGGAGAGACCATGTTCGTGCCGCACGGCTGGTGGCACCTCGTGCTCAACGTCGACGAGTCGGTCGCCATCACGCAGAACTTCGTCAGCGCTGGCAACCTCAAGAGCGTCCTGCGCTTCCTGCGGGACAAGCCCGACCAGGTCTCGGGGCTGCCGATGGACGATCGCCCCAAGCTGCGCCAGCGCTTCCTGGACGCCCTCGAGGCCGCGCAGCCCGAGACGAAGGCCAGGGTCGAGCGCGAGCTGCAGGATGAGTACGACCGGAAGCACCGCAAGTCCAAGTGGGAGCAGCTGGTGCACGGCGACGCGGCCGAGTCGGCCGGCAGTGAACCAGGTGGCAGCTCGGCCAGCGCGTTCGGCTTCGGCTTCCAGTTCTAGACGCCAAGGGCGAGGCGAGGCGTGGCATTATCTATTCGTCGCTGATCAGTACACGAGTGCGTTCTCCCTCACCCCTGTGCTGTCTTGACCCAAGGCGCTCGGCGGCGGCCTCACGGCCAGCGCTTGGTGCGCATGACAGCCTCGATCTCCTGCACCGTTCGCGGCACCTTGGTCATGTTCTCCACGCCGCTCGCCGTCACCACCACGTCCGACTCGATGCGCACGCCTCCCGACCCGAGGAAGCGCGCGAGCACCGACTGGTTGACGAACTTGGCGCGCGTCGGGTCGGCCATCAGCTCCTGCAGCTGCGCCGAGATGAAGTACCAGCCGGGCTCGACCGTCAGCACCATGTTCTTCTCGAGCGTCCGGATACAGCGCAGCTTCTGCAGGAGGCGGCTGCGGATGCGCTCCTTCCCCGGCGGGATGCCGCCCACGTCGTGCACGTCCAGACCGACGTAGTGGCCCAGGCCGCAGGGGGAGAAGAACGCCGACACCTCGTGCGCCATCAGCTCATCCACCGTGCCGTTCTGCAGCAGCCCGTGCGCCAGCATGTGCGCCGTCATGACGCGGTGTGCCAGTAGATGCATGTCGACCCAGCTCACGCCCGGCCGCATCGCGTCCAGGACGGCGTCGTGCGCCTTGAGCACGCCCTCGTAGACCATCTTCTGGTCCGGAGAGAAGACGCCGCTCACCGGGATGGTGCACGTGATGTCGGCGCAGTAGCCGTGCAGCTCGCCGCCCATGTCGTTGAGGAAGATATCGCCATCCTCCAGCATCTTGTCGTTCGGTGCCCCCGCGTGACCGTAGTGCTGCGCCGACGCGTTGTGGCCGCTGCCGCAGATGCACGTGTAGGCCTGGAAGCGCGCGCCGCCGCTGCTGTAGCAGTAGTGCAGGAAGAGGCTCTCGGCGTGGAACTCCATCTTGCCGGGCCGCACCGCCTTCATGACCTCGACGTGCGCGCGCGACGAGAGCTCGTTGACGAAGCGCAGCAGCTGCAGCTCGCGCTCGCTCTTGACGACGCGGCACTCG
>JAADYB010000535.1:0-18266 GCA_023338075.1 Phytopythium litorale
AGCTCCGGCCCCTGGACCCGCCATTGTATAGCGAGACGTTGCGACCGGTGTTGATGTGGATGGGTCGGATGATGTAGAAGTCGCCGTCGATCAGCGCGATGGCTTCGTGTTTGACTGGCGGCATCGCGTTCTGGAGGAAGTGGCGCAGACCGAACGGCTTGTTGTACGCCATGTAGTTGTCTTCGTACCCTGGCTCCGGGTTGATGGCGAACCCAGGCGTGAAGTGACGTCGGAAGTCGTAGTAGAACGTCGGCTCGAGCATCACCTTGGCTCTCTCCTCGTCCGAGCATCCCGAGAGGACCTGTGTAATCGGTCCCTTCTGGCCGACCCACGCCGCTGTCAGCTGCAGGATCGTTTGGTGCACCAGGCGATTGCGATGGCCGCAGCTCATGCTGAAGACGATGTGCACGTTACTGCCGTCGCGCTCAGCCGGGAACAACTCGTTCGCAACGCTCAGATGCGCGTCCTCTGTCTCCTTGGCTTGCGCCGCTTCCTGCTGCTGCTCCCTCGCCGCCTCCTGGTCCTGCTCATCACGCCGCAGCTTCTCCGCCAAGAGTTCCTCGGCGCGCTCCAGCAGCTTCTCCGTGGCACGCAAGTTGATCACGTCGGTCTCGACAGCGGCATCGTCCGTCGTGTTCGCGATGTCGATGAACCGCTTGGTGCGCAGCATCTGCAGGATCTCCTCTAGCATCTCGGAGCTGCGCTGCTGCTGCTCGAGCGCGGCCATGGCGCTCGCGTGGTCGGAGGACCCCGCGTTGGACGCGAAGGCCGGCGACGAGGTGGTCGCGGACAGCCCGTAGTAGTTGACGATCGTGAGCAGCGCCACGGACGCAATGCCGATGGCCGCCAGGAAGGCGAGCGACGTCCGCCGCCGCGCCGCCGACGACAGCGGCGGGTCCGACGACACCTTCATAGCTTGGCAGTCGACTCGTCACGCGCGACGCGCGTCAGGCTTCAAAGACGGCGCCGAACGAGGCGCGAGCGACTTCTTGGAGACTGCGGGTGAGCAGCCAGCGAGTCGCGGAGCAGCAGCCTGCGGACGTGGCCGGACGAACGAACGAACGCACACGCGGACGAACGGACAGGCAGACGCAGCGCTTTGAGCGGTGGGTGCGAGAACGTCCAAGCTGCACTGAATCCTTGCGCTCGGAGGGCGGCGCTGTAATCTCGGCTCGTGTGGCGCTGGGCCGCGCGGATAGTGGCACGCGAGTGGCCCTTGCACCCAGAATGCGCGTGGTCTCAGTTGGTCACTGGCCTCTCTGCTGCTGCTGCGACTGCTCCGCAATCTGCTGGCCAAGCGTCACGCGGCGACTCGCAGAGATGGATCTTTCCATGTTTGACGTGCTCCGAGGCGACGGTTGTTGGCAACGCCAAGAGCTTCTGGATGCGAATCGATGGGCCGGCCCAGCCAAGAGAAGCGATCTCTCTCTCTATCTATCTGTGTGTGTGTGTTTCAGTGTGGAGTGCTGGGCCTGGGACCGACTCGGACCATGGCACAGGGCAAATGAAGGGAGGCCCGTGCAGAGCAGTGCTGTCTGCCACCAGGCAGTCGAGCATGACGAGGTTCATCATGAGCAGAGGACAGCTTCTTGCTGTTCGTCGTGTCCAACAGTGTGTCGCCGCTTTGAAGCGGGCCACTGCTTCAGACAGCGCCGATTGGTTGTGAAAAGGTCGAATCTCGATATTGATTGGATATAATTTTGTAGAATCGAATCTGGAATATTCCTCGGGAGTCACCAGGACCGTCCCACACTCGAAGCAGCAGTTGATGGCTTCGTGCTGTGTCTGAACTCGAGTGCGTGGCGGTCGCGGCGTGGGTCATGATCGACAGCCAGCAGATAGTTCTTCCCACTGCGGGCGTCCCCTGCTCCTTGTTGCAAGTGGCGCTGAAACGGAGGACTCGAGCTCGGTTTCCGTGCCAGCCAGATCCTTCCCTTGCTCATTCTCGCCAGAAAGGATCGGTTTCCGACCCGTTGCACACCATTGCTCCATGTCATTTCTGAAGACGCGCGCGCTCCTGAAGCGGCGCAGCTGAGCGAGCGAGCACATGAGCAGGTCGTCCAATCGCCAATTTGTCGAGTTCAACTCCAGCGCGGACGCGATTCCGACAGTCTGCAGCCTCCAGACTCCAGACTCGAGCCTCCAGCCTTCAGCCAGTCCTCGCCTCAACTCGGCACGACTAAGCGCTGGCAGTCCATTGTTGGCGACGTCGAGGGCTGCTCACGGTGGCTTCTCGTGCTACTGCTGCTCCTCAACTCCGTCCCGCTGTGATCACCCGCCAGAATGCGCGCGATGTCCTCGGCCAGAACGGACGAGGCTGTGCTATGGCGACGAACAACAGCTCTCCTCGTGGTCGTCGTGGTGATGCTGGCAGCTGTCAACTACCGAGGCATCGAGCAGCGAGGAGAGGGTAGCGAATGGGCACGCACGGGGAGTGCCGCTCGCGCGATCGAAGCCGAGCCAGGGTCCATCTCGGCCCGGATAGCCATGCTTCGCTCGAATGGCAACGCGCAAGACGGCTCGGGCTTGGAAGCCGTGGCGGTGCTGGCAGAGAACCAATCGTCCAGTGAGGCGAGCGCGACGTCTGCCGCGTTCGACACCGCGGCCACCAACAACGAAAGCCGGAGCAATAGTGCGTCAAGCGAAGAGGCCGAGCATACGGAGGAGACTGAGGAGGCTGAAGAGGCTGAGCATGCGGAGGAGGCTGAGGAGACTGAGCATGTAGAGGAGACTGAGCATGCGGAGGAGGCTGAGCGGACCGAGGAGACTGAGCACGCAGAAAAGACTGAGCATGCAGAGGAGACTGAGCATGCAGAGGAGACTGAGGAGGCCGATCAGGCTTCCGCGCTCCAGCCGTACCCGGGAGACCACGACGCCAGCCAGATGCACATCGTCTTCAGTGCCACGTGCGGTCAGAACAAGCGCTTCCTGCTGCAGTCGCTGTTGCAGATCTCGGCAACGCGCGCCGGCCAGCGCGGGCCGATCACAGCGATCCTCTCTGCCTGCTCGGACGAAGAGATGATCCAAGTGCTCCAGGAGCCAACGTTCTACTACGACTTCCGCGTGCACTTCACGCCTGACTTCTCCAAGAATCCCGTGCCAGACGTCTCGGACGACTACTTGGCGTACAACAAGCCCTTCGGACTCCGCCATTTCCTCCGCCACGCCGTTCCTCCTGTGAAGCACGACGTCATCACGCTCATCGACATCGACTTCATCTTCTTCCGCCCGCTGGAGGTCAACACGGGGCGAGACGTGAGTGAGTATTACCGCGGCATTCGAGACGTCAACACCGTGAACGACACCGTCGCGGACGGAGTCGCAATGGCTCAGGACTGGACAACCATCTTGGGCTCGCAGTTCTACGGGCCCGGACAAGAAGAGAGCCTGGCCAAGGTGTGCGACTCGCCTCACCAGCCGTGTCTGGACGTGGTCGAGGAGGAGGCGCGGGAATACTACGCAGCAATTGGGCCGCCGTACATTGTGACGCGCCACGACTTCCTCCGCATGATCGACGACTACTGCGACTTTTGCATCAAGGCGCGCCACGCGACCGACAAGTGGGAGGCGGAGATGTACGCGTACTCGATGGCGGCAGCGAACCACGGGATCAAGCACACGAAGCTGAATAACTTGGGCGTCACGCATCCCAAGTCCAGCGACGATGGCCATCAGTACTGGGACTTCACCGACCAAGAGCTGAACCCTTGCGCCGACCCTGTCGAGGTTGTGGCACCCGTTCTCGAGCCACCCGTGATGATGCACCATTGCGAGTTGTACGGCTACGCCAATCCGGGAGGAAAGCAGTACTTGTACTGGAAGCACAAGGTACCAAGCAATGTCGTGGACTGCGAGTCTCCGATTCTCAAGCTGCCACCTGCGAGCGAGTGGGACGGCATCAATGAGTTCTTCAGCGATCCGGTTCAGCGCGCGCGAAAGAAGCAGGAGGTATGGGCCGAGTGCTCGTTCATCAAGATCATGAACGACGCGATCAGAACTGTCAAGCGCGAGGTCTGTCCGGATGGCTTCAACGCGTTCCCAAGTATCGAACTCGCGTTTGATTAGCGATGTAGTGGTCCGGCGCTACTAGAATGGCTATAATGCAGACAGCGTCGTTGCCAACTTGCCTTCTCTCGATGACCATCGCGTTCCATACGCAGTGTATGCAGTTCTCCTCACCCTAGCAATCGAGGCACTCTTCCAACTCACACCTACACCACCGCGGGTGGGAACGGAATCATTCGCAACTGCATGCCGCGCGCTGAAGGCACAAAGCGGTCACCATTGAGCACTTGAGCGTCAGTGATCGTGTCGTCAACGCTCGTCGAGCGCTGTTGCAAGTGGCACCGCAGGTCAATTGCGAGCTGCTCGTGAACCGCCGTTGCTGTGCTTGGGTTGGTGGCATCTGCGTCCGTTGAATCATTGAGCCGAGGAATCTGCCCAGGCAGTATGCGCTCACGCCATACTCGAAAGCGAGCGAGCTGTCCTCGGAAGCCCACAACGTTAGCTGCGTCGACGTGTCGGGACAAGCTGCTGCCGATCGACACGATCCGACTGGCAGCTGATCGATCCACATCGACGAGATCGTCACTAAGCTCACTGAACCGGCGGGGTTGCATCGAAAACTGACCGCGCGCTTGGCCGTTGACAAACAGCGCGATGGTCTGTGTCCGAGCGTCGAAAGTGAGCACGAGATGATACCATCGCTCGCTTTGAAGCGATGCGCCAACGAATACGACCGACATCTCCGGGCGATCGCCACGAACCAGCGAGAACTTGCGGAAGCGAACCTGCCACGCGCTCTCGTCGCGAGAATCCGGGACGAGCTCGACTTGGAAGTTGTCGAGCGCGTCGACCAGCACCATTGACTTTCGATTGCCCTCCGGCGCATCAAGATCGGTTGAAGCGTCGATGCAAACCCACGACTCGACCGTGAAGTCCTGGAACTCGATGCCAAGCAATGGCATCGACAGCTCCACGTCTAGTTGAGATTCCTGGCCTGCGAATTGGAGTGCGGCCACGAACTCCAAGTGAGCAGATGACGGGGTCGCATCCACGTCGAGTGACTTGACTTGTTGGGTGCGCTGACTTCTTGTATCTTCGTTGTCAGCCCAAGCGTCGACCGACGTTCGCTCCCAAGCATCGCTGGACACCTCGACTTGACCATCGCTTTGTGTCTTGGAGTCCGTAGATGTCATTGATCGAGTCCACATCTCCCTCACCGCCAACAGGATCGTGTCGGACACTGCTTGCAATCTTGCGGCAGCAATCTGAACTTGGAGTTTGTAGCGCAGCATCGCCATCGGGAACCACATGACGCGCTCCGTATCGCCCGCAAACAGATAGTACAGCGCTGCACGCTCGTACGACTGGATCGCTCCGCCCAGTCCGTGCTCGTGCATGTACCCGATGCTGTGCAGGGCTCGTCCAGAGATTCCATGGCTGATCTCGTCTGCGTCAGTGTAGTGCGTCAACGCGATCGCGTGGTTTCCTCGCGCGAACTCCCAGTCCCCGAGCCGAATGAACGCGTCTGGGCTATCCTGGGCAGCTGCACGCCGTACCAGCCGCAGATAGTCCTCATTGGCGTCTTCGATGCTGAAGGTGCGCGCCGACCACGTCCACTTGCGCTCCGTCACCCATGCAGCGTTGCTCTGCGCCACCTCTGAGCCCATTTCGGCCGCGATCCCATACAGAAGCCGCGCTTTGTCCCACGAACCAGCGTTGAAGTGCACCAGCGCCAGGTCCAGAACCCGCGTGAGCTCCGCCGAGTGCTCCGCGACCTGTTTAAATAGCGACACCACCTCGCTGCACGTCGTTGAAGCTCTCGATGAGCCGCTGTACTCGCTCGCTTTGAGCCGCGCGAGCTCATACAACGAGTTCAAGTGTCCGACCTCGGCGGCTGCGACGAAGTAGTCTTTCGCGTGGGCCGGGTACGCATCGGAGAGCATCACCGCCATGTTATACACGCCGTCAGCGAGTCCGGCGTCCGCAGCGAGCTTGAAGAACGACATGGCCTGCTTCGCGTCCGCTGTGTGTGTCCCATCCAGACCGGACGAGTACACCAGTCCAAGCCCGTTGGCAGCTTCCGCAGCGATGGTCCCTGCGTCTCGCGACATCCCGAGTGCTTCTTGATACAAGTCAATGGCGCGGCTCACATTCTTCTCGACTCCACCAAGGCTGAACGCGTACACATGGCCCAGCAATGCTCGCGCAGAGTAGCTGCCGGTCCCGGCTGCCTCCTCCAGGAACGCCACAGCCTCTTGTCCACGACTTGAGCACGTCTCGGTCATGTCGTCGTCTATCTGCTTCCATGGGGACGGCGAGCAGTACAGGTCACTGAACAGCACGATGCTGGCCGAGCGCTCCATCAGCTCTGGCTTCCTCGACGCGAGAGCACGGTGACGCAGGTACTCGGCTTGACTGAAGTCTTCCTGGTCCCGTTGCGGGTGCGAACGACGATCGTTGCGGTGATGGTTGTCCGACAACCGAACTGGCTCGGGCAAGGAGAACATTTGCGACGGCAGCAGTGCCCCGCGCGATGCTTCTTCCGCGATGACGCGGTCCGCGGCGTGGCGGTAGTACTGCATGGCAGCGTCGCACGAGCGAGGGACGTTGTAGCCGTGCAGGTAACGATAGCCTAGCGCCATCGTGGCGGGTAGTGACCCTCCGCGGCTGGCAAACTCATAGAAGAGCACCGCGCTGGCAGGATCAGTGCCTGCGAAGGTATCGCTGTCATGCCGAGAAGGCTGCTCTGCGAGTGCTCCAAGGAGGAACTGCGCCGATGGGTCCCCGCCAGAAACCGCACTGGCATCCAGGAATGCTTTCAAGTGATCGAAGTCGGAGGTTGTTGTGTCTCCAAGCAGCTGGAGCTCGGCAACTCCCCTCATGAGTTCGTACTTCTCCTCGTGTGGCAACGAGCGGTACAACGGGATGGAGCCCAGCGCCTCGGGCGACCACTCGCTGGCAAGTTCATCGGCTGTCACCGCGACTTCGTTGCTACATGATCGAGCACAAACACGACTGAGTTGGTTTGCGTGGCTGGCATCATAGCTTGGCGGTCGTACCTGGACGCGTTCACAGCGAGCTTGGCAAGCAAGCTCCACGTCTTGACGCGCACTTCAGGCGCAAATACTTGGCTGCTGGAAGGTCTGACGCTGTCTCCGAACACACTGAGCGCCGGTGATAGCAGCAAGCACAGAACAGCTACGAGGTAATGGCTTGGGAGGCGCATCGGGCGTCGTGACTTGCACGTTCGGTGCTCGCTGGTGACTATGTCGGAGTGCGATGCTTAGTCGACGGTCCTCCCATTGATGAGCTGTCCGCATCGGAGTGCTAGCCTTCAAACAGCCGGTCAGCTTCCCCTGCCGCTCGTCGCCTCCTCTCTCCTCCAGGAGGCAAATCAATCAGGAAGCGCATTGTCGAGACGCCTCCACATGGTGTCCGGATGCGTCGCTAATGGGTCAGAGAGCGTTGCGGGCCACGGACGCCGAGGGATAGGAGAGCAGAGCATCAGGCTCCAGTGAGCCATCTGCTGTTTGTCTATTTCAGTCTTCCTCCTCCCCATCTCGACTCCTGTGGTTGTGAGATCAAGTGGTCACAAGGTTGAAGGCTTGAAGCAACGAGCTGAACTCGTCGGGAACGATCAACCAACTGCCGTCTTGACTCGATCATTCCCAGCGCGGCGGTGACAGAGGAGTCACCGAATGAAGGTTCAAGTCGCGGCTCTTGGGAACCGCCCAAGCGCAAGACCACCCGCTGGCAACTGCGACGCGTCGCTCGGACGGTTGCAGTCAACTGGCCACTCTGAACTCGTCAGCAGAACGACACGGCGGTGCCTCTTCGCATCGCCGCTTGGTCGCAACGCGATCGCACTCGTCACTCTCCAATCCCTCGAGCTGCCATCCAGTGGCTGACACCACCCACCAGCCATGAGCTCGGCCACCAACGTCTCGCTTCTGGACCAGGACACCATCAGGCGGCGTGCATCCGTGCGCTCTATCGTCGGGCGGGCATGGGGGCGACTCCACGGCGCGCTGGCTTCGTCTCGTGTGAGCGTCTGCATGGACAACCCGGAGGAAGACGCCGATGTCTGGCAACAACTCGAGGACGGCGGTGATGCTGGCGGTGTTTGGTCCGGGTACATCGCCATCGAGGAGACGCCGTCGACACCTCAGTGCACCGTGAACGGATCCACCAAGACTGTCGACGACAGCAGTGAGCCCTTCGAGCAAGAGAACATCGTCACGAACCGTCAAGTGTTGGGCGACAATGACTTCATCGGCTACAACAGCACCACCAACAGCGCCGAGTGCGGTAGTGGAGACGTCTTGAAGCGGAGCGCTGACCCTGAGAGCTCTCCTGTCAAGCGTCAAGCAACCGGGAGCGGCGGGTACGTCGCGTTCGCGTAGGCATGCAGTTTTTGCTAGACTATTGTGCAGACCAGCGTGAACGTTCATCTTCAACACGCTGCAGCATTGTCATTTCGAAAAGATGCAAGTGATCACATGGCCGTCGTCAGAGAGCCATCCTCTCCGTCTTGCTCCTCATCATAGTCGTCAAATCCGAGCACCTTGTCGGCCAGCGCGAGCGCCGTGTACTCGCGATCCATGGCGTCCACCCCGCTTTTGGAGCCGTCCGCGCTCACCACCAGCGCCTTGAGGCAGCTGTGCAGCTCGTCCTCCGTCATGGCCTCGCCCGAGTGAAGCATACGCGCTTCCAGCAGGTCCCAGCTGAGCGACGGCACGCCGTTCTTGTCTCCGACGCCCCGCTGTTGACTCTTCCGAGCGAGCACTTCAAAGGCGCGCTCGATCTGCGCCTTGCCGACACCGAACACCGGTCGGTGGTTCACATACAGCTTGACGAACTCGGGCAGGTCGAGGCTCTCGACGGTCTCGGACGTCTGCGTGAACTTGGAAAACTTGACCTCGCTGCACATGTGCTGGATCTCCTGGTCCGTCGGGTAGAACCCGATCGCGCGCATGACGTTCGGGATCTCGCGCAGAGGGATGCGGCCCGAGATCTCCCGCGCTGCCGTCGCGTCTTCGCCCTGCACCCGCAGCTGCGCGAGGTAGAAGTAGTCGACGATCTCGTGGAAGAAGGCGCCGTCCGCGCCGCCCTCGAGCAGCGACAGGTACGGTGCCAGCGCCGCCACCTCGGTGTCGACGGCATTCTCCGCCTTGATAGCCGACTCGGCTTCAAGCATGTCGAGATGGCTCGTGTTGATCTCCCACATGTTGACCACGAGATCTTCGACGCCCGCGGTGAGCAAGTAGTTGCCGTCGAACGTGACATCAATGTTGCTGATGGCGCCTGGGTGGGCGATGAGACCCATGACTTTGTGCGGGTTCCCGTCCAGCGGCAGCTTGAGCAGCCCAACCACCTTCTCGTGCGTGCTGTAGGCGCAGTAGCGCTCCGAGACGGCGTCTTCGTCGGCGTCAAGGTCTCCCCCGGAGCGTCGAAGCGGGACGGGCACGAGCTTGTTGATGGGACCGCCGTAGCACGGACCGAGCGTCGTCTTGCGGCAGGTCTTGTTGCTCGCGTTCCACTGCTTGAGCTTGTACTCGTCATTGGCGACCACGACCAGGTCCTCTTGCAGCCCTCGCATCTCCGGGTGCCAGCAGCACGCGGTCGGCGCGCCGCTCTGCTCGATCCGCGTCGGCGCTTGCTTGAGCACGATGCCGTCCAGCACGCTGCACCGGTCGAGCGCGTACTCGACCATGGTCCGGTCTTCGGCAACCGACACCAGCGAGAGGCTGCCGTCTCCATCACACGCGAACTCGAGACCAGTGACCGGCTTGGAGTGCGCGCGGCAGCGACCGATATACACCCACTCGTCGCCTCCGCTGGGCGACGACAGGTCGTCGTTGTCACCGACGGCACTTGACGGCTTGCAACGCCACATGCCCATGTACAGGTTGGCGTCGAGCGCGATGAAGAGCGTCGAGTCGGGACTCACGCGCACGTCCGTGATGGCGGCCTTGCCGAGGCGGAAGGACGCGACGTCCTCGAGCTTCTGGGCGTGCAGGATCTTGATCGCGCCGCTCGTGAAGCCCACAAAGAGCCGCTTGCCGTCGGGCGAGAACGCGAGGCACTGCGGGCGGAAGCCGCGCTCCGGGTCGAACCGCCGCATCATGACCAGCCTCTTGCCGACGTAGTCCCAGAGCTGCACGACGCCCGAGTACGAGCTGAGCGCGAGCTGCGGCAGTCGCGGGTGGGCAGCGAGCCCGTGGATGGCGTCGTTGATGCCCTGCATGAGCAGCGTGCCGCGCCGCTTCTCGGGCTCGTGCTCGCCGAAGAGCGTCGCGCTCATGCCCACGATGAAGGCCGAGGCCGTGCCGACGACGAAGTCCGGCACGACGAAGCTCTCCTCCTCTCCTTCGCGTCCCTTGTCGGCGTCCTCGTCCTCGTCGGCGGTCGCGAACGAGACGCTCGTGACGGCGCCGGCGTTCATGTCCTCGAACCACGCGACGAGGCGGAAGTCGAAGTCGAAGAAGCGCACGGCGCCGTCGCTCGAGCCGAGCACGAGGTAGCCGTCCATGTCGGTGAGCACCGTGAGCGCGGCGCCCTTCTTGTGCTCGGCCGAGCTGCTGCCTCCGAGCCGCACGATCTTGACGGCCTTGCGGTCCGGCAGGTGCGCGGGGCCGCCGCTCCCGGTCGCACCTGCGGCATCCGCCGGCGCTGCGATGTCCCAGAGCACGAGGTCGCCGTCCTCCGTGCCCGTGAGCGCCTGGGTCGAGTCGGGCACGAAGAGCGACTGCGTGAAGTTGCCGACGACCTGCCGGAAGTCCCGCTGCGAGAGCGACGGCGAGTAGAAGAGCAGCTTGTGGCTCGCCCAGCTCCAGAAGATGACGCGCTGTCGGCCGTTGGTGACCACCTCGCGCACGTCGTACGAGTTGAAGCGCACGCTGTGCTGCACGTCCTCGGTGGCCACGAACGATGAGTGCAGCGGCGCGTTCGGGCTGGCGCTCGTGGCCGTCCACTCCCAGACGGACAGCTCCTGGTCGAACCGCTTGCGCTTGGCCTTGGCCGTGCCACCCTCCGGCTCCTCTCGGTCGACGGCGCTGAGGGTGGCGATGAAGAGCGCGTCGGGGGACAGGTCGAGCGCCTCGACGCCCAGCGGATGCGGCCGGAAGATGGTCTTGACAGGGTTGCCGCTGGCCGCGTCCCAGACCACGAGCATGGACTCTGGGCCGCGGTCCGCCGTGACGACCCAGCGCTTGTCCTCGCTCACAGCGCAGCAGCTGATGAGGTGGCAGTGGCCCTGAAGCAGCGTCTGCTGGCGGCGCGCGAAGTCGTAGATGACGCCCGTGTGCGCCGCCGGGTAGAAGACGGCGCGGCGAGAGGCCGTCGAGAGGCTGTGCACGCCGGCCACGAGGTCCTTCTGGAAGCCGAAGGACCAGGACAGCCGCAGCGCGTTGCCCGGCGACAGAGGCGGCGGCGCCATCGCGTCGCTCATGCTGGCGGAGGAGGGAAGGCGGTGTCCTGAAGGGACGACCGAGGCGATGGCAGCGGGTATTTATACCTGGCGGAGGCTGTCGGTGGTGCGAAACGACGGCGGCTGTGCAGGAGGAAGAGGAGGCCATGGTGGTGGACACAAACAGGTTACAGACGGAGTTCTCTACCTAGAAGGAGGACGGGGACTTGCCGCCGCTGGGTCGCCGCGCCGTGTTCTCCCACAGGCGGCGGCGCACGAGGCTGAGCGGCGGCTTGGAAGCGGACCAAGGCCCGGCGAAGGTGCGCGCGTACTGCCACCCGTTGGCGTCGCCCTGCTTGGACGTGTACTCCCAGCCCGAGGCCTCCATGTGCTGCGGGATGCGCGGCGCGACCTCGTTGAAGGTGGCCGAGGTGGTCTTCTCGTCGTAGGACGAGAACTGCTTGCGGTCGGCGTTGCTGGTCGGGTTCCACCCGCGGCCGGGCGTCCAGCTCTCGTGCTCCCAGACGTAGAAGACCTTTTCGTCGTCGTCGAAGCGCGTGAGGCAGATCTCGAGCTGCAGCGTGCTGCTGACCTTCTGCGAGTTGAACTCGGCGGGCACCGACAGCGCGTAGTTCTCGAGCATGGGCACGTCCATGTCGAACTTGGCCACGGGGATGACGAGCTCGCCCAGCAGGTCGTCCGGGTTGAAAGCGTCCAGGTCGTACACGCGCGCCTTGAGCACGGCGCGCTGCGGGTCGTCCACCTCGAAC
The DNA here is from genome assembly GCA_023338075.1 of Phytopythium litorale. NCBI lineage: Eukaryota > Oomycota > Peronosporomycetes > Pythiales > Pythiaceae > Phytopythium > Phytopythium litorale. The sequence goes on from JAADYB010000535.1 coordinate 12,184, forward strand.
ACGCAGCGCTCGGGCGGGTCCCACACCGGGTTGAGCTCGTTCTTGATGCACCGCGTGCGGTGGCTCTGCCGGCCCAGGTCCAGGATCACGTACGGGTCGCTCTTGCCGCCCGCGAAGCTGAAGTCGCTCGCCGCCAGGTCCGCCGCGCGCGTGATCTTGACCGACAGGAACGGCATCTCGCGCGGGTGGGTTGACTGTCGAGGAGGAGGAGGAGGAGGTGCAGGAGCAGGAGCAGGAGGCTGGGCTTGGCTTGGCTTGACTTGGCTTGCTTCTCGGCTTGCTTGCGGATCGCGGAATGGCGGAATGGTCGGATGGCACCGCATTGCGCGCTTGCAGTCGGTGGGGACACGCAACTTGATACGGACGCGGATGGATAAGGACATGTACCCTTCGGTCAATAATGTAGGTCTAATTGAGAGCAGCTGGAGATGCTGAGACAGAACTTGCGTCAGATAATGGTCGCTAAAAGCAGGGAGCCGGAGTGATGGTGAGTTGACAACGCGACATCGTGTGGACCACAGACTCATTTGGCGATTTTCGATTGGATTTCAGCGAAAATGTCCCGTGCAGTGCCTGGAAAATCCAACCTGCGTGGATATTCGCCCGGTTCTTTCGGCGACAACGCAGTGCCGCACAAGTCGGCCGCACTGCATCGATCCGTCGCCCGTTCCTCTGCGTATACCTCTGCTTGAGTCGCTCTGTTCCGCTGCACGAAGCTGCCAACGACGAAAAGCGATATGCATTGTCCATGATGCACACTCGCTCTCTCTGCGTCATCATCACGCTCTGGCGATGTGTCAGCAATAACCTTCACTACTCTATCAGTTTACTAAATATAGTTCTCTACGAGCAGCCTCCAGAGTGTCAATTGACCTGCGCAATCGAATATTACTGCCCTCATCTGTCAGTTCGCTGCAGCACATCCCGTGGCTTGCCGATCGATCACGCCACGCCTGCCTCGACGCTCGCGGTCCGACGGGAGGACTTCTCTTCGCGCCTGCTGCCTGCCGCCCACGGACATGTCGGCGGCGTCCTCGGCCATGGACATGGACTCGGTCGTGACGGCGGTCACGTGGGTCGGCGTGGTGCTGGGTGTGGCGCTGCTGGGCGTCATCGCCGCCGTCATCTACATGTGCTGCCGCAAGGCGCCGGACGAGGACGCGAGCGCGCTGCTGGACGGGCTGCTGCGCCGCGACCAGCTCGAGGGCACCGAGCTCGAGGGCGACGAGAAGGGCTGGCAGTGCGTCGTCTGCGCCTACACGAACGCCCCGGCGCGCCACACGTGCCTCATGTGCGGCACCAACATCGGTAGGGACGGCGGCGCCTCTCGACCCGGGACGGTTGGTTGGTCTCTCTCGCGTCTCTCGGTCGGCTAACAAAGGGACGCCTGCGCCGCACGCGACAGACTTCCTCATGTCCAAGACGCTCAAGCGCCACAAGAGCTCCAAGACGGTGCTCATGAACTCGCTGGGCGAGGAGCACGCCGGCGACGGCGCCGAGCTCAACGCCGAAGCCGCGGCGGTCGACCAGGAGGACGCCGAGATGCGCGCCAGGCAGCGCGCGTTCGTCAAGCGGCGGCTGAACGCGCTCGAGGCGCGCCAGAGCCTGTCGCAGCGCCAGCGCGGCGCCATCCGCCGGCGCGTCTGGGAGCGCAAGGTGCTGGACGACGGCAAGTTCCACTGGATCCGCCAGAACAGCCACGACATCGTGCGCGACGAGCTGCCCTTCGGTTCGGGCACGCTGCTGTCCACCGCGAGCTCCTTCACGGCGGCGTCCGTCCCTCCGCAGGGCATTGCGCTCAAGGGCCCGGGCGGCGAGAGCGTGGTCGACTACCACAACCTGCGCTCGCAGGGGTACGTCTCGCACTACGACGAGCTCGGCCGGCTGACCTGGAAGCGCGCCGACGAAGGTATCGCCGCTGATCGGGACTGGTTGCTGGGTGGATGGATAGCTACTCACCTCGCTCTGTCGATGCTTGCAGTGGCGATCGACCTGAGCTCGGACGAGTTCAAGGAGGCGCTCGTCAAGGACGAGAAGATCGACTTTGAGGTTCGTGATGACACGCCAGGCAGTCAAGAGGCGGTAGGTAGATGACGCTAATAACCCTGCGTGCTGCTCCACTTTGCGTCGTCTAGGGCGTCATGGCGCTGGACTTCCGCCGCAAGAAGCAGTGGTTCCTGATCCACCTGTCCCGGATCGCCACGCCGATCACCGAGGCCGTCGCCAAGCTCAGTGCGTGGCCCCGTCAACATGTCCGCTCGCTATCGACTGCTAACTCTGTGCTGCACCCTTGTTGATCGCAGCGGTCACGCGCGACGACATCATGGAGCAGACGCTGCAGCTGGCGCAGGCGCCGGGCAACACGATGCGCACGTACCTCAAGATCAGCTTCACGGGCGAGCCGGGTATTGACGCCGGCGGGCTGCTGCGCGAGTGGTTCGGGATCGTGTGCAAGGACGTGTTCAGCGCCAAGCGCGGGCTGTTCCTCTCGACCAAGGGCGAGGACATGAGCTACTGGATCAACCCGCTGTCGGGCGAGACGACGGAGAACCACCTGGAGTTCTTCCGCCTCGCGGGCATCCTCGTGGGCAAGGCGCTGTTCGAGGGCCTCGTGATGGACGTGCACCTGGCGCTGCCGCTGCTCAAGCACGTGCTCGGCATCCCAATCTCGTTCTCGGACCTCGAGTTCTTGGACGACGAGCTGCACCGCAACTGCCAGTGGCTCAAGACCAACAGCAACGTCGAGAACTTGTGCCTGACGTTCAGCGTCATGCTGGAGAACGGCCAGGAGGTCGACCTGAAGGAGAACGGACGCAACATCGACGTGACGGACGAGAACAAGGAGGAGTACCTGCAGCTCGTGCTGGAGCACCGCATGCTGGACAGCATCGCGGAGCAGCTGCAGGAGTTCCTCACAGGCATCTACGACGTGGTGCCCAAGCCGCTGCTGTCCGTGTTCGACTACCAGGAGCTCGAGCTCATGCTGTGCGGCATCCCGACGATCGATACGGCCGACTGGAAGGCCAACGCGCACGTGCGGTACATCAAGGACGAGGACAACAAGCGGCGCAAGATCACCACGGAGGCGCAGGACGCCGTGATCGAGTGGTTCTGGGTCGTCGTGGAGAGCATGACGCCCGAGGAGCGCGCGCGGCTGCTGCAGTTCGCCACGGGCACGAGCCGCGTCCCCGTCGAGGGCTTCCGCGGGCTCACGAGCTCGAGCGGCATCATCCACCAGTTCACCATCCAGCTCGTGCTGCGGCGCGACGACGCGGCCGCGCTCTTCCCCAAGGCGCACACGTGCTTCAACCGCATCGACCTGCCCATGTACAGCAGCATGGAGGAGCTCGAGCGGTATCTAACCATCGTGTCGCAGATGGAGATCCTCGGCTTCGGGCTCGAGTAGCGCCGCGGGTCAGGCTATGATCAACTACGTCTGTAAGCGCTTTGTTTTGCAGCCTCGAGCGGATCCATGCTAGGACTCGGCCGCGTCCCTGCCCGCCTTGAACGCCTTGACGTCCTTCTTGAGCTGCTCCTGCTGCCGCATCCGGACGCGGTCGTTGATCCCGCTTGGCCGCGAGGAGCTCGCCGCCGCCGCCTTGGGCTCTTGCTGCTCTCCTGCGTTCGCGTTGCTCGGCTTGACCGCCGACAGCAGCGCGTTCTTCTGCTGCTCCCAGAACGACACGGTCGCCTCGGTGGCGTCTCCCGCTGGCGCCGCCGCGCTAGACACCGCGGCCGCCTTGGTCTCACTGCTTTTGGCAGCAGTAAGCGCGTCCGCTTCGCGCTTGGCGACCGCCTGCGCCTCCAGCACGCGGATGCGCTCGCGCATGTCCTGGATCATGCCCAGCAGCACCGCGTCCTTCTCCTCGCGCGCGTGCTCCACCTGCAGCTCCTCGGTCACCTGCTCCAGCCGCAGGCGCTCGTTGTCGCGATCCATCTGCCGCTTGACCGAGAACAGGTACAGGCCCAGCGTCGTGCCCGGCGCGAGCGCGAAGAAGGCGTACAGCGCCTTGCGCCGCGGTGACAGGAGGTTCCTGCCGCATTCAGCCGGTTAGCGCCGCCGTGACACCGCCACACTGACCTGGGGAGCGAGCCACATCGATGCAGAGGGTGGACCCGCGTCTGCGTGGTGATATACGTACTCGAAGGCGCCCGGTGGGGCCTCGGAGAAGAGCTGCTTCCACATGGTCCGGCGTCTGATGCAGACCCCTTGGAGGTGGTGTTGATGGCAATGCTGGATGACTTGGCCAGCATATCAATGATGGGTAAGTGCGGTGCGTACTTACGAGGTCAGTGCGAACCTACCGCACACGAACCCACTCGGACTACGGTTTTTGTCTTGTTTTCTCTTTTTGTACGTGTTTTGCCCTGTCTGCACCTCATGGACCTCATGGACACTGCCTCCATCACCACGGCTGCTGCGACTTCTATGGGCGATCGCTCCCCGACCGCCGCCCCCCCTGCATCCCCCGCATCTCCTCCGTCCTCGCTGCCTTCCTTGCCGACCTCGTCCCTGGCCCCTCACCGGCCCCAAAATGGTGCTGCCAAGCCGAAGCCGAGCAACCGGTCGGTCGCGTGCACTTCCACCCGTCCGCGTCCCTTGCCGCGGCTCCGATGGCGTCCGGCCTTAGTGCTTCTTGTACACGAAATCTATCGGAGTCCAGGCCGCGCGGGAGCTGCCAGTGTCGCTGTTGATGACCTCCACGATCCGGTTGCGGATGTCGTCCGCCTTTGCCCGGTCCAGGCCGCGCAGCCAGATCTCGTAGCGGTAGCTGTTGCCCGGGTCCTTCTTGTCGCGCTTGTTCTGCGCGCATTCATACACGGAATGGGGGAGCCTCGTCAGCGTCTCGATGGATCCAGCGCTCACGGTCCCAGAGGACTCGAGCCAACGAACCTTGTGGATCACACGGACGCCCGTGACCTCGTTGTCGGGGTCGATGAGCTCGCCGATCGCGCCTAGCACTAGCTTATCCCAGTTCTCGTCCAGCTCCTCGCCGTTCATGTCTGGTGGTCGATGACGCCGGCTCGTTCGTTAGCAAAACGGACCCTCCTCCCTCGAGCTGAAGCGCATGCACGCATCCCCACGGCGCCGCACCTTTCCGGATGGACCACTCGCCGCCGTTCTTGTTCTCCGGGTCCTCCCACTCGGGCGTGATGCCCTCCTTGAACACGGCGAAGGACTCGACCGCGCGGTCCGCGAACTTCTTGCGCGTGAACCCGTCGAAGAGCACCTCGCTGCGACCACGCACGCGACGACCAGCGCGTCAGCTCAAGGGAACGGCAGTAGTACATCACGCGAGGCGCCAGCGACCGCACCTGGGCTTGGGGATGTTGTTCCAGTAGCCCCAGAACTCCTCGACCGTGTTGAACGTGCACAGCTTGAACAGTTTGTCGGCGTACGCCATGCCCTTGGACAGCTCGCGCAGCTCCCAGATGGACCACGCCGTGTTCAGCTGGTGCACCTGCGCCTTGTCGTCGCCGCCCTCGGACGCCATCCTGCCGCTTCCTTCGTCCCCCTTTGCGCCGGGCCTGCCTGCACTTCGTCCCCCGTGCGAAGACACCGGGATCAACGAGATCTCCCCTCCAAGGCTTCGAGCTGTGGCCTCGGCAGCTCCGTGGTCCGCGCTTCTCCGAACCGCAGGTCACTATCGTAAGTCGCATAGTCATTGAATCGTGACAGTAACATGTGCACGGATTCCATTCAGACTCAAATAGTGAGCCCTTCGGAACTGGAAATGCTCCCGCTTGCTCAATCGGGGATGACAGGTTGAGGTTGAAGTCAATTCGCGTTGTTCGTTGTTAGCGCTTGCCTTTTGTTCCTTGGTGTATCCATTGGTCTCCCTCCACATCTGTTGCTACTCGCGCCGAGTCGTCGTCATACACGCAGCCAGTTACCTGCGTTGGGTGTCTCGCCGTCACCACCACTTCCGCCCTCGCGGCGTCACTGCGTGTCCGTCAGCGTACTGCGACGTCGACACATGCGGGGAGGATAGCGTCGCGACTGCCTTCCTCACGGCGTCCAACCTGTACATGGTGCGTGAGGCCGTCGCGGCCGTCGCCACGTTCCAGCTCAATGCCTCCGA